>JACEIK010005815.1:0-102194 GCA_018107945.1 Datura stramonium
TGGTGACCTTGTCGGTCACGTAGCAGTTTAGCTCCTATTTACTTGATTTAGAAGTAACTAGACAGCATGGTGGCCTTGTCGGCCCGCATAGGTTCCCTTAGGTTGATGTGGTTCTGATTAGCTGTTGTTGTTGTACAGGTGGCTATAGGCCTAGCCGGCCGGGGGCTGTATTTACAGCCGCTATATAACTCGTTGATTCCGTGAATAAGAGTTAGAGCCAGTCAGGCACCAGAAGTGCTTAGGCTCGGTAGTCTAGCAGTTCAGGTCCTAGTAGGGCACTAGGTGCCGGTCATACCCCCCAAGGCGGGGCGTGACAAACTTGGTATCAGAGCAGGTTGTGTCCTAGGGAGTCTGCAAGCCGTGCTAAGTAGAGTCTTGTCTATGGGTGTGTTGTGCACCACATACTATAGGCAGGAGGCTGCAAGGCATAATAGGACGGTTACTCTTTCTTCATATTCAGTCGTGCTATAGAGCAGTACAATATAGGGTTGATTCCCTAAAGCTTATCATACTCTTTGTTTACAGATTAAAATGGTAGACCAGCAACACCCTGCCACAGGAAGAAGACTAGATACCGCAGCAGGTGAAGGCACTAGCCGGATGCCTCAGCTACATTTAGAATCAGCCCGATCTGAGGGCGATACAGAGGCATCATCACAGCCCTCTCAGCAGTCCCCACCTCACTAGGAGCCATTCGGGGCATCATCACAGCCCTCTCAAGCAGTCCCCACCTCACTAGAGCCATTCGGAACGGCCACTGCCTCCGATAGCCACTGTACCTACACCATCCGACCAGGAAATTGAAGTGCAGTAGTTATGTTAGCACACAAGTGATGGCCACTCAGCGCCAGTCACACCCGTAATGAAAGATAGCCATCAGGTGGATCCGGGAAGCCTGAGGGTCAGGAATTTTTGGCATTAGGTCCCCCACAGCTCACTGTGGTCGGATAAGGTAGAGGACACTCCAGGACTTCCCTGACCAGATGCAGAGAATATTCAGGTTCATGCATGTAACACCTACAGAATCAGAGTAGTTAGCAGTATTCCTGGGTTATGAGACATAGCTGTGTTATGGTACGAGAGCTGAGAAAGGTCTCGAGGGAGAGAGGTTGCCCCTCCGACTCCGGTCAAGCTTCTCGCAGGCCTTCCTGGATCGTTATTTGCCACGGAGATCCGGCAGGCCCGGGGACCAGTTCTTGCACTTGGAGTAGGGGGCGAGGAGCGCATGAGAATATGCCCTACAGTTTGATTCCTTAGCCCACTATGTCTAGCCTGTGGACACCATGCCATCTAGAGTCCACCGCTTACAGGTCTGAACACGTGATACATTGAGGCCTGCATGACAGCTACACCGGGGGAAGATATGGACAGTGCCTCCGGGTGTAGGCCTTTTCCTAGACTATTGAGGGCCTGAAAGCGGCAACAGGACAGTAGACATATAAATCAGGAGAAGCGCCGTAGGGATCGATCAGATGAAATACGTGAGGAGATTCTAGAGACCTGTGCCCCGATTGTCGGGACAGTTCCCTTAGACCCCACCTCCATCATAGCAGTAGAGGGGTAGATTTTTTCATCGAGGCCGTCAGGAGTTGGGTGGCAATTCTAATGTAGATTCACCTCAAAGAGAGGAGGGTAGAGCAAAGCAGATACACACCCTCACCAGCTCTATTTGGCAAACTCGGCTCCACCTCGGAGCTTGCAGAATGGCTCCACAGGGTGTTATATATGTTGGCAGAAGGAGGGGCACATGGCTTTAAAGCACTGTCCAGCCAGGGGGATAAGGTGCTGAGATAGTAGCCAGGACAGGAAATCATCAGGGCCGCGAGCCCAAAGAACTCGGCAGGCGAGGCCCTGTGTTCAACAAAGAGAGGCCGAGGTAGATTAGGAGCCTCTAGTTCAGGTTTGGGCCCAAGCCGTACTCTATGCATTACTAGGAGGAAGGACTCAGAGCGTCTCCAGATGTGGTAATAGGTATGATGACTATTCTTTTCTCATACCCTGTTTATGTATTGATTTATCCAGTGGTCTACTTTGTCCTACGTTACCCCATTCGTGGCTCGGTCTTGTTGCACTGCACTGCTTCAAGAGCCCTATTCAGTTCTATACACCCGTCGTGACTCAATTATAGCTAGCAGGATTTACCGAGGGTGTACAGTAGAGGTTGCTGATCGTCAGACCACAGTAGATCTGGTAGAACTAGAAATGATTGATTTCGATGCCATTATGGGGTATGGATTGGTTGGTGCCAGTTATGCCAACGTGAAATGTTGACCAAGACGGTCCGATCTCCACTTTCCAAAGGGAGGCAGTACGAGAGTGGAAGGGCAGTAATAACTACGCAAGGTAGGTTTATTTCTACCAGATTATAATGATAAATATATTTACGTCACCTCCGTTAGCGTTATACCTCAAGACTCATCTGAGATGGCCTCTCTGACGTTAAGCGCGATACTTGGAAAGTCATGCTTACAGAAAAAGGAATTCCAAAGATCGACGAAAATCCTGTCGAACCGATTCCTCGCGGGAGGCGCCGAGGCAGAGCCCTCCGCGATGGCGCCGCGTGTCACGGAGGCGGGGGCCACCGCGTTGGCTCCGTGACACTGCTGGGCCCTATCCGTGCCCAAGTATATAAAGCCCCCACTTCGGCTTGTGATGTTATTTTAAATTAATTTCCAGAAACGTAAGGAGCAGTAGAGAGACGAAGGAAAATAATATATATCCGTTTGATTACGCTGCCAAACAAAGTCTTCTCAAATTCAACCTCAAAATCGAGGTATTTAGCAGCGGTGGAGCATTTCTACGAGCTTGTTTCGCGAAATACGGGCCGACGAATCGATGAGCTACCGGACCAAGGTAAGTAGAATTTCCAAACTATTGTCTATATGCTCCTAGCTGTGAAGGAATACTTCCTTCCGGACTTCTGAAAATAGCAGTTTTCGAATCGTTTCGATAAGCCTAAGCTTAGGCTATAATTATATCGAAATTGATGTCGTCCTTCAGAATAAAAGCTGTATTTAGCTCTAATCAACGTGTTTATGGAATGTACAGTTGGGAGAAATAGTCGAGGCCGATCGAGCCTCGTCCGACTCTGCCGAATAACTCGAGGTTAAAGGTATGTGAAGTTGTTCTTCGGCAAGTTAGTAAGTTTTAGCTTTCTAGAATCATAGTAAACCTGTATTTGACTCTCGGAGTTGAAAGTTGAGAATTGAGTAAATCTAGTAGATTCTGGTTTGCGTTGCCGTACTATATCCACCAAAGTTAGCCGTTGGCGCCCAAGGGCGAGTAGCATTCCGCATCTGCATAGCCTATTGTATGATTAGCAAGCATGCTGTAGAAAAAAAAGAAACAATTTTTCAGAATAAAAGTTAGTAAAACTGATAGACAGACAAGATTATGGCTACAGACCAGCCATTCGTAGCAGCATGAGATATTGGCTACGTACTAGCTATCTGCACCATAGTATCCTCGCTGCTGTATTAGCCAAATGCTTAAAGAAAGATTTCAGAATTAGCATAACGAAAGAATCAGTATAGTACAGAAAGAGATCAGAATAAGAAATCAGATTTCAGATAATCTTTTTCACTATGCATGCTTGCTATTTATATGGCTATTTGCTTGTTGAGACTTGAGCAGGCGTGAGGGGCCCCTTATTGCCGCCCCCGCCGCCCCCGGGGTTGGTAATCGTATCGCCCCCACTGAGCGGGTGGGTTTGCGTCACTCCAAGGAGTGGCATGCCGTCCCCAGCTTGGACGAAGATGGGATGAAGCTTTCCTTATAGCAGTCTGATCAACACATAGGTGCAGCTCCGATTTCAGCTAGCCCTGAGAGGGAACCAGACCCTATCTGTTACTGTCCGTACATTCAGTTATTTCAACGTGTACTCCGATTTCGCATAGCTCCCGGGGAACCAGACCTATCTGTTACTGTCTCGTACACAGCGTAGCTCTGGTTTTTGTATAGCCCTTCGAGGGGGAAGCAGACCCTATCTGTTACTGCCTGATGTAGGTCCTCCGGACCCAGACATCGTTATTTGTATCGGAGGCCAAGGCCCGAGCTGCAGACCCAAGCCGGTAGAGGAGCTCCAAAGTGAGCAGAAGGAGTGAGTGACTTATTGGCAGGTTTTGACCCGTGTAGGGGTATTAGATTGTTTGCTTGCTTGTGCCATCCGCTTATGGGGGTTCGTATTGGCTCTTGCTTGCTACTTGTATATCTATCTATGTGTTATATATTGCTACTAGACGGCATAGGCCGTCACACATAGTACTCTCCGCCTTATCAGCATGCAAAGCATGATCCAACATATCAGTTTTATTCAGATTCAGTTACCTCCTGCCATACAGATTTGCTAGTTATGCTGTCTTATTTCAGTTCCTTTCAGTTATGTTATTTCAGTTGCTTTGCATACTCAGTACCAGCGGTACTGACGCCCAGTGGGGCGCTGCATTGCCCGCAGGGTACTGTGAGACGAGGAGGCGATCCCTCGTGACTTAGCCGCCTGTTGAGTTGTCACCCGTCATCCGGAGTCTGATTCCCATCGGTGTAGCTCTTTTCCTTAATGATGTACAGTATGGGTAGGTCGTGGGGCCCTATCCCGATCATTTCTATCATTACTCATAGAGGCTTGCAGATTGCATGTTTATCTCCCCGTGGCCGCTGAGCCGATCATGTGAGGCCGTGCGCTTGTTTAGCTGTTAGTATCTCTAGCTTTATGATTGGCCGTGTGGGCCATTGTTTGATAGTAGTGGTGACCTTGACGGTCACATAGCCAGTTGTTTACCTGTTAGTCTAGATGTTCTGTCAGCTGTTATTACAGTAATAGGTGGCTATAGGCCTAGACGGCCGGAGGCTGTGTTTGCGCCGCTATATAGCCCTTATTTCCAGAAACCTGAGATAGAGCCAGCCAGGCACCAGATGTGTCTTGGCCCACCGTTAGTAGTCCATGTCCTTCTAGGGCACTAGGTGCCAGTCATACCCCAAGGCGGGCGCGTGGCTGACAAATCCTGGTATCGCAGCGCTGTGTCGTGTCCCAGTGAGCTCCGCAGTAGCCGTGCTAAGTAGAGTCTTGTCTGTGGATGTGTTGTACACCACATACTATAGGCAGGAGGCTGCAAGGCATGATAGGATGGTTACTCTTCTTTCAGTCAGTCGTGCTATAGAGCGGTATAGTATATAGGGTTGGAGTCCCTAAAACTTATCGTATTCTTTGTTTATAGATAAGAATGGCGTATCACGACACCTCAACACAGCAGAAGACTAGATAACAATGAAGAGGGGAAGGCACTAGCAGGGTGCCTCAGATTCGCACAGAGTCAGCCCGATCTAAGGGCGACATAGAGGCTTCTTCAGCTATCATAGCAGTCCCCTCACATCAGATGCTGGGCACTACACCGCCCCGATAGCCCGTGCCTTCGCCATCCGATCAGGAGGTTCGTAGTGCTGTAGTTATGATGGCACAGATGTTAGCAGCACAGCGCCAGTCAGCGCCACCTCGCAGAGCTTTCAAGGGACAGGCAGTTCCAGAGTGCGGGAATTTTTGCACCGGGTCCCCCAGCCATGTGATCGATCACAGGACCCCTGTGACTTTTAGATCGATGCCGAGATATTTTGAGTTATGCATGTACCCCCTGCAGAGTCTGCTGAGCTGGCAGTATTCCGGTTACGTGATATAGCTATATTATGGTACGAGAGTTGGGAAAGGTCCCGAGGGAGAGATGTTGCCCCTCCGACTGACCGCCTTCCTGAGGCCTTTAGACCATTATTTGCCATGAGAGATCCGGCAAGCCCGATGGACCAGCTTTATTCAGAGCAGGGCGAGGAGCGTACACGAGCATGCTGCAGCTTGACTCCTTAGCCCGTTATGCCCAAAGACGTTGATACCATGCCAGCTGGTAGAGTTCACAGATTTATCATGGATCTGAATCCGGAGTATACCGAGGCATGGGCGATGGCGACAAGCAGAAGATATGGACATCGCCTGAGTACAGGTTTTGCTCGACCATAGAGGGTCTTAGACAGCGGCAGCAAAGTAGTAGACAGACTAGTCAGAACAACCGCTGCAGAGACAGCACTGACACATACGTAGGGAAGTTCGTAGAGGACCCAGCCCGACATCGATAGACCGCCCAGACCCCACCTCCACCACAGCAGCAGCAGCGAGGTGGATACATCCGTAGAGGGCAGTCAAGGCCTAGTGGCAGTTCCAGAACAGTGGAATCCCGGCAGAGAAGGGAGAGCAGAGTAGATTTGGGTAACTCACACCGCCCTTATTGAAATCGAATTACACCTGAGCTTGTAAATATGGCTTCACTGGTGTTATTTTTGTACAGAGGGCATCGGATGAGAGATTGTCGGACCAGAGGTCAGGGGAGCAGACAGCTAGGACAGGGGATCCACATGGCCACGAGCCTGGCAGCCTCAGCGGGCGGGCCTTCGTGCTCAACAGCAGAGGCCGAGGTAGATCAGTGAGCTCCAGTTCGGGTACGGGCTCAAACCGTACTTATGCACTACCAGGGAGACATGACTCAGAGGCGTTCCAAATATAGTACAGGCACGTATGATTATTTGTTCTTGCCCCGCTATGTATTGATTGACCAAGGATCCACTCTGGCCATATGTTACCCCATTTGTGGCACGGAAGTCTACTATTGCACCAGAATTATTACAGAAGCCCTTTTCAATATCCACGCCCTCGTCGGGTGACTCGATTATAGCTAGCAGAATTTACCGAGGTGTACAGTAGAGGTTGCTGACCGCTGTACCACGGTAGATCTGGTCGAAGTTAGAAAGGATAGACTTCATGCCATAATGGTATCATTAGTGCCGTGCTTTGCCATCGTTAATGTTGGACCAAGACGGTCCGACTTCCACTTTCCAGGAGAAGTAGTGCGGGAGTGGAAGGGCAGCACCGCTACGCCAAAAGGTAGGTTTATTTCCTACCTTCAAGCGAGGAAGTTGATAACTAAGGATGTATTTGGCCACTTGGTCAGGAGTTCAGGATGTCCGAGCAGAATCTCTGACACTCCAGTCTGTTCCGGTGGTGAACGAGTTCCTGATGTGTTTCAGAGTTACCTGGTATTCCCCGCAAAGGGAAATAGATTTTGCTATTGATTTGTTAAGCCAGCACTCAACCTATATCAATTCCTCCCTACCGTATGGCTCCGTAGAACTTAGAGAACTAAAGGAGCAGCTGAAAGATTTGTAGATAAAGGTTTCATCAGGCCGAGCACTTCACCATGGGTGCGCCAGTTTTATTTGTGAGGAAGAAAGATGGCTCACTGATGTGCATAGATTATCGGCAAATTTGAACAAAGTTACGTTGAAGAACAAGTACCCGTCTCTGCACTGATGACTCTGGCTTGATCAGCTGCAAAGGAGCGATACTTTTCTAAAATTGACTTGGTGGTCCGGATATCACCAAGTTCGAGTATGTGAAAGAGATATTCTTAAAAGCGTTCAGACCCGATATGGACATTTTGTTTCTAGTCTTGTCCTTTGGGTTAACGAATGTCCCGAATAATATTCATGGACCCGATGAACAGTATTTTACCTTCCTGGACTTGTTCGTAATAGTATTTATTGATGACATTCCTTGGTGTACTCCTCACTCTGAAGCAGATCACCGACTCATTTGCGGACAGTGCTACAGATCCTCAGAGACCGCTAGTTATATGCTAAATTTTCCAAGTTGAATCCCCGCTTAATTCAAAGAGTCTTTCTAGGGCATATTGTCTCGGATGCCGTATACAGGTTGACACGCAGAAAATAGAAGCAGTCAAATCCTGGCCAAAGCCTACCACTCCGACTGAAGTCCGTAGCTTCTAGGACTAGCGGTGGTATTACAGAGGCTGTTGAAGGTTCTCGACTATTGCAGATTCCTCTCTGACCAAACCGACGCAGAAAGCAGTAAATTTTCAATCGACAGAGGCATGCGAGCAGAGTTTCCAGAGCTGAAGGATAGATTGACCTCCGCCCCAGTGATAGCATTACCGGAAGGTACAGAAGGTTATTCAGTTTATTGCGACGCATCAAAGGCGCTGGTTGAGTTGTGTGTTGGGATGCAGCATGGTAAAGTGATTGCATATGCTTCCAGACAGCTGAGGAAACGCGAGAAAACTGCCCTACCCACGACCTGGAGTTAGCCGCAGTGATCCACGCCTTGAAAATGGAGATTATTTGTATGGTGTCTATGTGATATTTTATTGCATCACAAGAGCTACGTGATATCTTCACTCAGAGGGGAGGTTGAATTACAGCTGCTGGTTAGAATTAAGCAAAGATTATGACGTGGATATTCCGCACCACCGAAGAGCCAATGTTGTAGCCGATGCTCGCAGTCGAAAGTCCATGGGGAGTTTGGCGTATTTGTTCTGAGCAGCGGAAATTGGTTAGGGAGATTCATCAGTTAGCCAGCTTAGCCGTTCGTGTAGCAGAAACAGAGGACAATAGAGCGGTAGTCTCGTAACACCGCCGTATCATCCTTAAGTTGTGGAAGTAAAGGAACGACAATTTGAGGATCCTGACCTAGTTCAGCTTAAAGATTATATTCTGCTAGGGAAAGCGCCAGAATTTCAGGTAACAGAGGATGGAGTGCTGCGTTGTAAAGACCGTTTATGTGTTCCCAATGTTTCAGGCCTCCGCCTGTGCGTATCATGAACGAGGCACATTGCGCCCGCTATTCTCTCCACCCCGGAGCAACAAAGATGGTCATGATATTAAAGAAAACTCTGGTGGCCAGGCATGAAAAGAGAAATTGCTGAACTGCCCAGTGTCCTAACTGCCAACAAAGAAAGCAGTAACATCAAACCCAAGGTATGGACTCGTGATATAAATGTGCCTCTCAGAAATGGGAAGCTATAAATATGGATTTTGTGGCAGGATTACCTCTGTACTAGACACAGGCATGACTCTATATGGGTGATAGTTGACAGATTGACCAACCAGCTCATTTCCGCCAAAGGGAGAACTACCTTCGGCCGAAGATTATGCTGAGTTGTATATACTAGAGATAGTCGATTGCACGGAAAGTGCCAAGATTCATTATTTCTGCATAGAGGAGCACAGTTTACAGCTAGATTCTGGCAGTCGTTTCCATGAGAGGTCTGGGCACGCAGATTAAATTGAGCACTGCATTCCACCTCAGACAAATGGACAGGCCGAACGCACTCATTCGCACGCTGAAGATATGTTACAAAGGTAAAGGATTTCTAAGTGGGTAGCCGGGATGAGCATTTGCTCTTAATTGAGTTTTCTTATAATAACAATATCACTCGGCTATTCAGATGGCGCCTTTCGAGGCTTTATACGGGTGAAAATGCAGATCGCCGGTCGGCTGGTTTGAAATAGAGAAACAAATAAGTAGTTGGGCCTTCGATATTGTTCAAGAGTCGAGGAGCAGTAAACTTATCGTAGAACGCCTATTGACCTTACGTAGCCGCCATAAGTCATATGCAGATGTGCGGCGCAGAGACCTGGAGTCTGATGTGAATGACTGGGTATTTGAAGGTGTCTCCAATGAAAGGGGTGATGAGATCTTGAAAGAAAGCGTAAGCTCAACCAAGGTTTGTCGGGCCATTACATCGTGATTCGGGCAGTAAGAATAGGCCAAGTATGCATGAGTTGAACTTGCCGTCAGAATTGGAATCTGTCCATCCAGTCTTTCATGTATCCATGCTAAGGAAGTGCTTAGGGGACCCGTCAAGAGCAGTCCCAGTCCAGGATATCCAGGTTACAGAAGAGTTGGTTTTACGAAGAGGTTCCAAGAGCTATCCATGCATTAAATCCGCTGCATTGGAGAACCAAAGATACGTCCACAAAGTATTAAGGCGTAACAGGAACCGAGAGGAAATGACGGGAGGCTGAGGAAGACATGAAAGCTAGATATCCTCACTTGTTACGGGCCTAGTCAGGTGATGCATGTCCGTATTTTTGTTAATACAGCATCTTGCAGTTGCATATAAGAACCGAGAAGCTGATGTTTAGCTGTCCTGAACTTTATGTATTGTGCTGAGTACCCGTATTGACTTTTCTGCATTTCAGGTTTTGGGATAGTCCATATTACAGGGGAAACTCTGCCGAAATTTTCTAAGCAGTAAGTTAAGATAAGCTGAGAAATCCTCTAGATAGCAGTTTCCATTCGTGAGGATGAATGTTCTTAAATGGGGGAGAATGTTACACCCCGTAAGATTACCGGCATCTAGATGGCCTCCTCGCACGTTAGTTAAGCATATTTGAAAGTCATACATGCTAGAAAAGGGCCCGGGAAAAGATCGAACGAAAATCCTGTCGAACCCCCGTGGAGGTGCCGGAGGCAGAGCCCTCCGCATGGCGCTTGTCACGGAGGCGGGGCCACCGTGGTTGGCTCGTGGACACGTTGGGCCTGTCCAGGCCCAAGTATATAAAGCCCCACTTCAGTTTGTGATGTTATTTCCTTTTAAATTAATTTCCAGAAACGTAAGGAGCAGTAGAGAGGCGAAGGAAAATAATATATATCCGTTTGATTACGCGCCAAACGAAGCCTAATCTCAAATTAACCTCAAAAATGAGGTATGGAAGGCAGGAGCATTCGTGCGGAGTTTGTTTCGCGAAATACGGCCGACGAATCGACGAGCTACCGGACCAAGGTAAGTAGAATTTCTCCAAACTAGTGTCTATATGCTCCTAGCTGTGAAGTGAATACTCTCCTTCCGGACTTTAAAAATTGAAAGTTTTCGACCGTCTATAAGCCTAAGTTTAGGCCAATTATATCGAAATTGACATCGTCCTTCGTAATAAAGCTGTATTTAGCTCTAATCAACGTGTTTATGAATGAGTTGGGAGAAATTGTTGGAGTGCCACTGTTCAGTCCGACCGCGTCGAATAACTCAGGTTAAAGGTAGCGTGTTGCTCTTCATGCCAGTGTTTTCGCTTGGTGAATCACAGTAAACTCCGTATTTGATACTCGAGTTGAAAGTTGAGAATTGAGTAAATCTAGTAGATTCTGGCTTGCTGCCGTACTATATCCAGTCCGAAAGTTGTCACATGCGCCCAAGGGCTAGTAGCATCTTATTTCCGTATAGCCTATTGTATGATTAGCAAGAATGTTGTAGAACAAAAGAAACTGTGATTTTCAGAATAAAAGTTAGTAAAATCAGATAGACAGACAGTATTATGGCTACAACCAGCTACATTCAGACAGATGAGACATTGGCCATGACTCAGCCATTCGTACATAGTATCCGCGCGTATTAGCCAAACGCTTAAAGAAAGATTTCGAATTAGTATAATCAGTAAAGAATCAAGATAGTACGTAAAGAGATCGAATAAAAAATCGATTTCAGATAATCTTTTCAGTTATGCATGCTTGCTATTTATATGGCTATTTGCTTGTTGAGACTCATGGCGTGAGGGCCCCCTTTACAGCCGCCCCGCCACCCCCGGCTGGTAACGTATCGCTCTAATCGAGCGTGGTGGGTTTGCGTTACTCCAAGGAGTGGCATGCCGTCCCCAGCTTGGACGAAGATGGGATGAAGCTTTCCCATAGCAGTTTGATCAACACATGTGTGTGCCTCCGGTTTCAGCTAGCCCTGAGAGGGAACCAGACCATTCATCGCTCAGACATTCGCTATTTCAGTGCACTGCTTCGTATAGCCTCGGGGAAACACTATCGTTACCTGTCCGTACACAAGCGTAGCTCCGGTTTCAGATAGCCCTGAGGGGGAAGCAAGACCCATTCGGTTACTATCTATGTATCCCTCCGACCCAGACAAGGTTATTTGTATCGGAGGCCAAGGCCCGAGCCGGAGACTTAGGGGGCCGGCAGAGGAGCTCCGGGCGAGCAAGTGAGTGGAGTGACTTATTTTAGCAGGTTTTGATCTGGGTAGGGGTATATAGATTGTTTGCTTCTGCTTGTTGCCATCCGGCTTATGGGGGTTGGTATTGGCTCTGCTTGCTACTTGTATATCTATCTATGTGTTATATATTAGCTACTAGACACAGCCGTCGCGCTATTGTGGCATGCCTCCGCCTTTTACGCACTGCAGCATGATCCACTTCATATCAGTTTATTCAGATTCAGTTACCTCCTGCCATACAGATTTGCTAGTTATGCTGTCATACTCGCTTCCTTTCGCCATGTTATTTCACAGCTTGCATACCGCACCAACGGTACCGACGCCCAAAGGGGGCGCTGCATTACGGCTCGCAGGTACTGCAGACGAGGAGGCGATCCTCATGATTCCAGTCAGCTGTTGAGTTGTCAGCTCCTGTCATCCGTAGTCTGATTCCTGTAGGTGTAGCTCTTTTTCTTTTGATGTACAAGAGTGGGTAGGTCGGGGCCTTGTCCCGATCATTTCTATCATTACTCATAGAGGCTTGTAGATTGTATGTTTATCTCCCTATGGTCAGCTTGAGCCGGCTCGGTGAGAGGCCGTGCAGTTGTATAGTTGCTTAGCATCTCTGTTTTTATGATTGGCCGTGTGAGGCCATAGTTTGATAATAGTGGTGACCTTGACGGTCACATAGCTGTTTACCTGTTAAGTTTAGATGTTCTGGTTGGGGTCATATTATGTGCACAGGTGGCTATAGGCGTAGATTTGGCCGGAGGCTGTGTTTACACCGGCTATATAGCCCTTTATTTCCAGAAACCTGAAATAGAGCTAGCCGGCACCAGATGTGTCTTGGCCCACCGCTAGGCAGTCCAGGTCCTTCTAGGGCATCAGGTGCCAGTCATACCCCTGCTGCGGGGCGTGACAGTTAGAGTCCAGGATGTTTGGGTAGAGCGTCCGACTCTCCAGTCTGTTCCAAAGGGTTAATGAATTCCCCGACTTATTTGCATGAGCCACCGCTATTCCCCTAGAAAGAGAAATAGATTTTGCAATCGATTTGCTACCAGGCACTCAGCCCATATCAATTCCTCCAGTATCGTATGGCTCTCGCTGAACTCAGAGAGTTAAAGGAGCAGCTGAAAGATCTGCTAGATAAGGGCTTTATCAGTCCGAACTTCACCTTGGGGTGCGTCTGGCTTCATTTGTGAGAAAGAAGGATGGATCGCTTTCGCATGTGTAAGTAGATTACCAGCAGTTGAATAAGGTTACTGTTTGAGGAATAAGTATCCGCCTTCAGAATAGATGATTTGTTTGACCGCCATAGGGGCCAGATATTTCTCCAAGATTGATTTGAGGTCCGTATACCATCAAAGTTCGGGAACCGTGAAAGAGACATTCCCAATATAGCCTTCAGACTGTATATGACCATTTTGGGAGTTCCTGGGGCCATGTCCTTTGGGCTGACGAATGCCCCAACAGTATTTATGGACCTGATGAATAGTATCTGCACCATACCTGGACCCGTTCGTGATAGTGTTTATCGATGATATTCTCGTATTCTCATACAGAGGAAGACCACAAGGCTCATTTACGGACAAATATTCAAGATCTCGTGTGGACCGTCGCTTGTATTCCAAGTTCTCTAAATGTGAATTCTCGTCAACTCATTAGCTTTCTTGGGGCATATTGTGTCGGATGCCGGTATACGTAGACACGCAAAAATAGAAGAAGTAAAAATAGTGGCCTGTGCCTAACACTTTGACCGAAGTCCAGTTTTCTGGGATTAGAAGGATACTATAGAAGATTTGTTGTTCTCCACCATAGCGGAATCTCCGACTAAGCTAACAGAAAGCAGTGAAGTTTTAGTGGACGTGAGGTACGTAAGCACCGCCAAGGTGACAGAGGGTTACAAAGGTATTGCGATGCATCAGGTGTTGGGATAGGATGCGTGTTGAGGCAGCATGGTAGCAATTGCTTATGCTTCCACGTAGGTAGAGGAAACATGAAAAGAATTATCTCCGCCTGTTAGCACGCTTTAAGGTATAGAGAGGGTTATGCAAGGTATTGCGATGCATCGTGTTGGGATAGGATGCGTGTTGATGCAGCATGGTAAAGTAATTGCTTATGCTTCCGTGTAGTAGAGGAAACATGAAAAGAATTATCTTACCACATGATTTAGAATAGCCGTGGTAATCCACGCCTTAACGATATGGTGACATTACTTGAATGGCGTCCATGTGGATATTTTCACCGACCATAAGAGCCATGGGCCATCTTCACTCAGAGGGAGTTGAATTGCGACAACGTTGCTGGTTGAGTTATTGAAAGATTATGATGTGAACATTTTGTATCATCCGAGAAAGGCCAACGTAGTAGCAGCATGCCCTCGCCCGCAAATCTATGGGGAGTTTATACTTGCAATGAGCAGTGGGAATTGGCCAGAGAAATACACCAATTAGCTAGTTTAGCCGTTCGTGTAGTAGAAACAGAGGACAACAGAGCGGTAATTCAGAACACCGCTGTGTCGTCATTAGTGATGGAGGTAAAGGAACGACAATATGAAGATCCCGACCTGATTCAGCTTAAACACGCAGTCGGCAAGGGAAAGTGCCATATTTTCGTGTAATGGAGGATGAAGTGTTGCGATGTAAAGGCCGCCTTGTGTTCCAGATATTTCAGGGCTTCGCCAGCAGATTATGAGTGAGGTACATTACGCCCGCTATTCTCTCCACCAAGGTGTGACAAAAATGTACCACGATATCAAAGAAATCTACCGTGCCAGTATGAAGAGGGAAATAGCAGAATTTGTAGCCCAGTGCCCTAACTGCCAACAAGAAAAAGCGGAACACCAGAAAACCAGGTGGATTGACTCAGGACATAGCTGTGCCTCTCTGGAAGTGGGAAGCAGTAAACATGGACTTTGTAGCAGATTACCCCGGCACTGCATGATGCATACGATTCAATTTGGTAATTGTTGACAGATTGACGAAATCACCCATTTCCCGGCCAAAGAAAAAAGCTACTTACCGAAGATTACACGAATTGTATATCAGGAGAAATAAATAGATTACACGGTGTTTCAAAGATCTATTATCTCCGACAGAGGAGCATAATTTGCGCCTAGATTTTGCCAAAGCTCATTTTAGAGAGGTTTGGGAACGCAAATTAGTTTGAGCACAAAGATTCCACCCCAATGATGGACGCGAACACACTAGTCAGACGCTCGAGGATATGCTACGGCGTGTGTGTGTTGGACTTTGAGGAAGCTGGGACGAGCATTTACCGCTGATTGAGTTTGCTTATAACAATAGTTAATACCACTATCCGTATGGCGCCCTTTGAGGCTTGCATGGGAGAAATGTAGATCGCCATTGGCTGGTTTGAAGTAGGAAAGTCAGTGCTGGTTGGGCCATTATTCATTAGTCAGAGGAGAAGGTAAAGCGACTGAGAATGCCTACCGACTACTCAGAGCCGCCAGAAATCGGGATGCTGATGTACGGTGCAGAAACCTCGGAATTTAATGTGAATGACTCGGGTATTGTTGAAAGTATCTCCAATGAAAGGGGTGATGAGATTCGGCAAGAAAGGTAAGCTCACGTCCAGAGATTCGTTGGGCCTTATCGATTCGGCGGAGAGTAGTACAAGATGCATACGTGTTGAACTTGGCTTCCGTAATTAGAGTCCGTTCATCAAGTTTTCCACGTGATCTATGCTAAGAAAGCATAGGAGGTTCCATCCTCGAGTGGTCCCAGTCTAGGATGTCTAGGTTACGGAAGAGCTGGCCTATAAAGAGGTTCCAGTAGCCATACTAGACAGGCAGATCTGCAGGTTGAGAACAAAAGATATTGCTTCCACAAAGTATTATGGCGTAACAGAACCGAGAAGAGACTTGGGAAGGCAGGAAGACATGAAAGTTAGATATCCTCACCCTATTCCAAGCCTAGTCAGTGAAGAGGTATGTTAGGTATTATTCTATGAAATGCCTTATATTATATGTATAAATGAAGTAATCGACTCAATCTTTTGTCCGATGAATACCGAGTATTGTGGAGGCCCGTATTGACTTTTCTCGCATTTCAGTTTTTGCGATAGTCCATATTACAAGTGAAACTATGCCAAAATTTTCTAAGAATAAGTCGGAGTGTTGAGGTTCCTATACGTAGAAGTTTACATTCGAGGACGAATGTTCTTAAGGGGGGGGGATGTTACACCCCGTAAATTCCCTGACATGTAGATGGCATATTCGCATGTTGGTTAAGAGTTTTTGATGCCATACATGCTAGGAAAAAGGCCCGGAAAAGACCGATAAGTGCTACACGCCGAACCATCGTGGAGAAGCCTGGCAAAACCTCTGCGATGGCGTCACGTGCCACGGAGGCCTGGGTCCGTGCTCATATATAAACCCTCCACTTCGGTTTTGCTTCATATAACTTATAATTTCCAGCAGAAAACGTAGGGGATTAGGGGAGAATGAGGATTTCTTATAAATATTCATCCGATTACGAGTCAAACACAAATTCAAACTAAAATTAACTCAATATACCAAGTATAAAGCTGTAGAGAGCATTCCTATGGGTTTACTTTTGCAAAATTCGGCCGACGAACCGTCAAATACCGAGATAAGGTGAAGTGGAATTGCCCCAAATTAGTTTCAATATACTCCTAGCCCTAAAGTATGCATTTCTCCCTTCCTCGGACTGAGAAATAGCGAGCCAATCGTTTCGATAAGTCAAAGCTGGGTTTTATATATATATTAAAAGTGATATTTCTTTTCAGAATATTAATGTATTTAGTCCTAATTGGTATATATATGGATGCAGCTGGGAGAAATAGTGGAATATTGACCGAATTACGCTATGGGCGAGGGAATCAGAACAAATATATGTGTGCCAGTTCTTCTGCAATAGCAATCCCAAAGATAGCAAACAGTAAAGTCTAGAAGAAGGAACCTAGAAGTCGAATTGAGGTCCAAAGATGAATTCAACGTGCATGTTTTATATTATTATGTTGTATTAGGAATAAAGTTAGTAAAGAAATATCAGACAGTTAGATAATATTTCAGATACAGTATAGCCTAGTATTGTTCGGTCTGTTTAGCAACTACACGCAAGTGCACGTGGTCGAACAAGTAGTAAAATGGCTAAAGTAAGCCAAGTATCGATCCAACAGGGACTAGAATTCAAGGTAATAATCGACCAAGTGTTGTCTATTTCAACTCTAAAATGCAGACAACAGTTTAAAGAAGATTTTGAGAGTTGGTTTCCTAATTTATACTACTTAATACAAATTTACAAATTGAGTCTCAACTATAGTAATGAGCATGCTGAGGATAAACGAACATGCAGGGAAGTAATTTATCGATACAATTCGGTTAATCTTTCCTACGGTTGCTAGTCAAGAATTATTGCCTATGGATTAGTATTTAACCCAACTTAATCATGAACCTTCAACCTACTTTTCTGTGATTAAAAGAAATTCAAGTTCTAGCCATACAAACTCCGATTCTGCAATTGACTAATACGACTTTCAGATATATTTCTATTTTGAAGGCAAACCAATTCTCACTCTTCCCAAACCAAGAAGAGAACATATCCTACCACTTAAAACTTTCCAATTTCTTTCTCTTCAAGATGAAATTGGATTTTAGATATACATTAATATTGGCCAAACATTAATGCAGTAAGAACAAGAATTGATAGAGTCTAACTATGGAAGAAAAGATGAAAACCAAAATGATCAAATAATTACATTCCACTACAAATGTTCTTAACCTCAGCAAGAAGTGAATTTAGCCACTCATTTGTGGATTAAACATATCAAATGAGAAAATCATACAAACAATTGAAATAAAGGGAGAAAGAGATAGAGAAGAACCCTAATGCATTTTTGTCCTCTCAACCGCTTGTAACCCACGTCCTTGCTCAACTAAGTCGTAATCATTAAAAATGAACCTAAGTGTGCTATTTATACTAGTGGAAATTCTTTCCTTAATAACAAGCAACGTGTCGCGTGATGTATCGCTGAGCACTGCTTTCCGTGACACGGAGCAAACGCGACCCTCTCGAATCGGGTCCTTCAGCCTTTTGCTCTCAGCGTGCCACGACGTGCAATGCGGGCTTGGCCAACGTGCCACGGCTTCGATGCGAACCCTTATTGGAATATGATGTTCCAGGTAAATATGCCCAACGTGCCACGGAGGCAACACGGACCTCCACTGGAACTTGGCCAAATTAAATCATCCCATTTAATGCCTCCGTGATGGTACAGACACGGCTCCATCATGAGCTCCCCTAATTTGCTGCTTTCCTTGGCCTTTCCACTGCTCGCTTCCTGAGTCCTTTCCCGATTTTAACCATCATGCGTCTTAGCTTCCTAAATTACATTTTTCCTGCAAAACAACACTAATCATGTTGGTTAGCATAAATTCACATTTTAACTACAAATCACATGAGAATGTACAAATAATCATTTGGATAAACAAGATGAAATGAAGTATTTGAGTATCACTTGGGCATATAATTCACCAAGATCACTTACCCCACACTTAAAATCTTGTTCCGTCCTCAACAATAATCTCACATCTCATGCAAGTTACACCCACGTCTAGCTACTGCTTATTAATCTGCCAATTTATACCGATTATTTAATATAGCAAATCATCAAGAAAACATGCATAGTCTCATCAATACAGTGGGACGATTCTACCAAATTAAGACCTCCTAGACTCAAGAATCGACTCGATCTCGGCAAACTCATGCAAATCAGGAGATCAAGACATCCGACACGAATTCAATCTCTCACAAACATCTCGCCCTCACAACACAAGAGAATTTCTTCAATCATATGATCTCAAACATTACATGCAGTATATGAAACGATTTCGCTCTCTCTCCCAAAGAATTCATGCATCATGTCATGAACCTTAGGCTTGCCTCAGTGATATTACTCCACTAATATTGGACTGATGTAAGATCACGTATTAACGGGTTGTATGTAAGCTAAGAACAATAAATATTTCACAACCAATAGTAGCAACTAGCATCCTAAGCGCTTTTCAATACATCTCACCAACATTATGGGCATTGTTTCTTCCTTCATCCTCCCATTCTTGAAGTCTTTCATTTGTTCCCATTTCTTTAAGCACACTCGACTTAACAACGAAAGATTAGTTATACATCTCATTTTATTTAAATCCGGCAAGTGCACCTTTGACCTTTCATTTCACCACTTCCGCTTTCTTTTCTTTCCACACATCTCACTCCTTGACACCGTGGGAAAATTATTTTTTCCTTGAGCGCTAAGAGTTTTGGATCAAATTCATGGATCATGAAAAAGAAGGGTTAAGCTCGGTTTGTAATTTTTCGATGAAAGAAAAAAAATAGGCTAAAGGCTCACAATAATTGATGTACATTCAAGGTAGGTATGACAATGGAAAAACTTTCGTTAAATCAAAGAAATGCCTACATCCTCTCGTACAATACACATCCTTCATTTCGTTTCGTACACACAACAGGCAAGTTCTAGACACTCCACAATAGCATGGAATAATCGAAACTCTCACCAATACACCCATTGCACATGCTCAACTCAAGACATATTGGCGTACTCTTCAATCAATAATTACAAGAATTAAACATTAAGCCACAATCACACCGAATCGAACTCTATAACCTAGGTATCTCAACATGTTTACACAGCTGCATGCTTTCACATATGAATCACCTTGCATTCTAAATATCATGTAATAAGACGCAACCAGAATTCCAAACCATAAAGTAGCGACACGTTGGGATACAAATCAAAACAAAAGAAAATAAAGAAAGAAAACTACTCCTATTGACTACATTTCCCTTAAGACGGTCGTCATCCATCCATCATAGGGAATGGTCACTATTTACGACTTCGGTTCAATGGGACTATTCTCGAGTAGTGCTTAATCAAAACAAACGCCGAGAAACTCAATCATAAAAATAATTCAACAAAAATTTTTTATTTAAAAATATCGATAATTTCTATAGAAACAAAAATATTTACACAACCAGCTAACAATAACTCCACCACAAGACACATTAACAAATTTTCACATTCATTACAATCACTTACAATGAAACATACGACAAAATCATTGCATGGTCACACTTTTTTTCACAGCAACAACAACAAAATCATGAACATAAGCAACAACAAACAACTACAAGACCTAACTACTCCCACTCCCACACTTTTCTAAATCGAACACTGTCCTCATGTCTACAAAATTCACATAGCACAAAAGTAGGTGGTGAAACTCCCTGATCAATCGAAGTATTCACCTTCGTCGCCTGTCGTTGCCTGGTCCCCATATCCGAATCGCCCTCCGTTCATCCAACTCAATATCTGAGTCCTCATGACGGTCTCCCCACGGTGGGATACCGTCATCTACAGTCTGCTGGCCCCACTCAGCATAGAGCCCGGAAAGCACTTTTCGCCAAGGGTAGTCCAAGTCGAGCTGCCACGCTCATCTTCGCTGCTGGCCTCCCGCCTATCCGCAACCGTGATCTCGCATCCCGAACATACGGGCCATGTACCGATCATCCTGAGCATGTCGCCCGGCTAGTGTGAGAACTGCCCGTGAGTGGTATCGGGTGTCTTGGTTTGGGGACGTCCAAGACACGCCATCCATCTCAAGGGATGTAGTCCAGGGCCTCTTCCTCGATATCCCGGCCCCTCAGAACGTGTCAGCAAAACCACCAAATCCTTGTACCTGTGCCCTTGATGCAAACTGTTCTCTTCATGGCGTGAGATGATCACCGCCCCAACATTAATCTCCACTCCTTTCATCAAGGCATATACCAAGCACACACGATCCCGGTGACATCTGCCATGTGCACCCCCAGGATCAGGCAGAAACACACAATTTTGAGCCAAATCCCGGCTTCCCTGTTCATTTGAGAGAAGTGTCCTGGCGGTGAGCCCCTCTCCTTGGCGCTGCCCGCCTCCACCGCTACTGCCGAACCCAAGCCCACACAGAGTCCGATATCCGCATAAGGTGGTGTTATGTTCAAACGCTGCCAGAGTACATGGGCGTCTGTGTCTTCAGCACACACCGCGCCCCCAATATGGCATTAAGGTGATGGGGCTTAAAGGTGACACCACCGCCCTCTATCTTGATCGGTGTGATCGCGGAGTGTCTGGGTTCCATGGCGCAGAACCCGAATCGATGGAGATTGCACCTTGGCTCTGCACAGTTCAGCCTGACAGTGCCTAATAAGGCAATGATCTAGAGAATACTGTGCCAACGGCTCCCTGCAATGTGCTCCTCGTGTGGAAGTATTTGTTCTCCTTGTGCTTGCGTACTCATTTATTCCTTCGTCAGTCACCCAATGGGGTCCGTATTGCCGGCGTTGGTCAGCATGGGAACCGCTGGTGCTAGCTGGGACTGCTTTTCCCACCTTAACTCTTCTTCTCTGGCGCCCGATGTAGATGCCCCCTTCCCTTTTTCTTGCTCGCTCGACATCGCTCGCTAAATCAAACAGATACCCAATAAAAGACCAAATTTGAAATTAGCTTCGACTAAGGTTGGGTAGAGTTAAGCCAATTCCACACTTAGTCTTTTAGCCACTAAACCAATCTGGCAAGATTACTTTTTTCAAATTTACAATCAACATGCCTCGCATTCAGATAAGTCGATGGAATAAATACAGTAAATACTCAGACCCGCACAGCTAATCACAATATCACCATCGCTGTACCATTACATCACATAGAACTTAGCAAAAAAATTTCAACAACAACCTATGCAATTCACCACTTTCTAATTTCTTTCAAAATCCCTTTGCTTATTTAGCACATTCAACCTTAATAACAACATAAATCACATCATCCAACATGAACAACCCAACATATTTCACATTTCAACCCAATTTTAGTTTCTTATTCAACTTAACCTTAGGTACCAATTTCGCAAAAATTCAATCAACCATGTATTCATCGAGTTCACATAATCACAACGATACTACGAACATCAATCAACAACAACTAACCGACCACGCTCAATTTATACTTAGGGCAAGGTTTACTTCACCTCTCATGCTCAAAAATCGAAAATTTAGGCAAAATTTGTTAAGTTCAAGAATACATCTTTAATCCATGAACTTGAAGAAAAGTTGAACAAAATTTGATTCTAGGTCCGTGTCAGGTTGGGGAAGGAGGGATTTTAGGGTTTGTCGAGGAGTGGGAAATGGAAAATGAGGATTTCGGGGTTGTGAGGATTTGGCAAGTGGTCACCCGGTGACCCGTGTGACCCGACGCGATTAACACCTCAACGTGTCACTGGAGGGTGCAACGCTGAGCACCCCTCCGTGACACGGAAAGACAGGCAGGTGTTCGGGAATTTGTAAAAATCCAGAATTGCCTAACATGTCACAGGGTAACGCGGGAGGCCCTCCTCCGTGATACGGAGCCATCAAAGCAGAGGGCTCACTATTTTGTACTTTTAATTTTTCTCACCTCGATTTTTTTTCTTTGCGATTCCTTACATTTTTAGCCTCCGTTCCTCCCGAAATCATCTCATCACAAGAAATTGGTTAGAATTTATAGGTTTCAACGCACACAATTTTTTTTCATTATTTATTTATTTATTTATTTATTTATTTTTATTTCTTTTTTCAAATATTTCTCACAAGCATTACATTCACCAAAAATCGTTAAACACAAGAATTTTAAAATTTTCCTCAAGCATCAACTTAACATTTAACAAAGGTGAAGGAATACTCCCTGAGGCCCTTAGGCCCAGCTAACAGCACGCTCTTCAACTTGCACAAATGGGGTGGTCGACCCCACACTTTTTCTTCCACGCTTGTTAGCTTCCTCCTCCACGGGTACTCATACTTCCCTCCAACTGTGCTTAACTTTCCACCAAAACAACAAAAAAGATGAAAAATAAATCAATTATCAACCTCAAATGCAAGAAATTAAAATGGATACCCATGGTACCCTTGGGTTGCCTCCCAAAGCGCTAATTTCACGTCATGCACCCATCGACCAAGTTTCAACGCTTTTCCTCCACCTTGAGGATATGAATCCTCACCCCTAATTTCTTCTCTAATTTCCCTTATGTTCTAGGGTGGTGGTGAAAAATTGTAAAGGACCAGGCGGTAGATGCTGCCTTTTGAACGTATTGACCCTCAAGTGTTTAAGCCATTTTGCCTCTCCGAGCCGGCAAATTTCAAAATATACGGGGCTTGGTCCTCCTCTAGACATTTCATGCTTGGGAGACTCTATTTTAATGTCGTCAACCAAACTCAATGTCGAAAATGCTTCTGAGTTGGGCCCAATACACCTGTGACTCTGAAACTCCGCATTGTGATTGACCTCCTTACTTGTATACACCTTCTCCGCATCAACATTCATCTCTCCATTAATAACAAATGGGGTATACTCTGTCTCCTTCAGTGCATGAATTTTCCATAAGTGTGAGTCACCATTGACACTCAAGAGATTCAATTGTTGGGTTGTTATCCACAAATTCACCCTTTCTTCCTCTTGTAGTTTCTCTTGAACATCGCCTATAATTGTTACTGTAACTTATCACAAGCTTCAGCCTCAGCAATCATCTCTGTGACTTTAACGCTCATCCTTCCTAGAGCCTCTGCATTCTCCTCTTGCTGAATTCTCAATACTTACATCGCCTCTTTCATTACTTCTGATTGCTCAAGGAGTTGTTTCAACATGTCTTCTTATTCGAGCTTGACGTCCCAAGTCCTCATTTTCACATGCCTATTCAGCAAACAACAACAGAAGGATCATAGTAGGCCGGGGAGGGAGCATGCATTCGACAGCCATCCCAATGGCCATCTTGACCACCACAGCTGCACGGTGTTACAATACGCCACAAGTGGTGTCCTCCGCAATTTAGACAAGATTCGCCAAAATATGAGTATCCACCATTTAAACCATTTGTGTTCCACGATGTCATGTCAAGAAGGGTATTCCGAAAAAAATTCAAAAAGAATTTAGAACAAATATCAAGCCCACGTTGTCAGAACTTATATAGAAATTGTACACTAACACTAAGAAAACAATTTTACTTCATTGCCTTAAGACGGGCGTCAAAACTTTCGGTCTATTTCGCAACTACACGCAAGTGCACGTGGTCGAACAAGTAGTAAAATGGCTAAAGTAAGCCAAACACTGATCCCACAGGACTGGACCAAGGCACAATCGAATTAAGTGTTAATGAACCTAACTCAAAATGCAGCAACAGCTTAAAGAAGATTTTTGAGAGTTGGTTTCACTTTGTACTAATCTAAAACAATTTACAAATTGAGTCTAAACTATAGTAATGACCATGCTGAGGCTAAAACGAACATGCAGGAAAGTAATTTATCGATACAATTCGATTAATCTTTCCTTCGGTTGCTAGTCAAATTATTGTTTGCTGATTTAAAACTTTCAGATTCAACCCAACTTAAGAATCATGAACCTTCAACCTACTTTTCTGTGATTAAAAGAAATTCAAGTTCTAGCCACAAACCCATTCCAGAATTGACTAATATGACTCGACATATTTTCATTTTGGAAGGTAAACTTAATTCTCAATTCTTCCCAAACCAAGACAGATCATATTCTGCCCAATTCAATAACTTTCCAATTTCTTTCTTCAAGATGAAAACCGGATTTTAGATATCACATTAATATTAATAAACATTAATGCAGTAAGAACAAGAATTGATAGAACAACCATGGAAGAAAAGATGAAAAACCAAAATGATCAACAATTACATTCCACTACAAATGTTCTTAACTCCGAAGAAGAAGTGAAATTAGCCACCATTTGTGGATTAAAACATCATCAAATGAGTATAAATCATACAAACAATTGAAATAAAGGAGAGAGAGAAGAACACTAAGATTTCGTCCCCTCAACTGCCTGTAACCCACGCCCCTACCAACTGTCAGAATCATTAAAATGAAACTCTAAGTATGCTATTTATACTAGTGGGAATTTTTCTCAATAACAAGCAATGTGTCACGGAGTGCACGCGGAGCACTGCTCGGTGACACGGAGCAAACGCTAATCTCCGAATCCGGTCCCCGCCTTTTGCTCCTCACGTGCCACGGCGCACAAGTGGTTTGACCAACGTGCCACGGCATCGACGCAACCTTACTAGAATATGATGTTCTAGGTAAATATGCCAAACGGCGAGGCAACGCTGCACTCCATTGGAATTTCTGGCCAAATTAAATTATCCGGCGTAATGCCTGCTGATGGCAAGGTGTGACACACTCCAATAAGTGTCTCTAATTTGCCGCTTCCTGGCCTTTTCCCATCAGCTCGCTCCGAGTCCTTTCCCGATTTTCACCAACATGCATCTTAGCTTCCTAAAATTACATTTTTCCTGCAAAACAACACCAATCATGCTTTTGGTTAGTATAAATTCACATTTTAACTACAAATCACATGAGAATGCAATTAATTAATCCATGGATAAACAAGACGAAATGAAAGAGTATTTGAGTATCACTTGGGCATATAATTCTGCCCAAGATCAAGTATGAGAATCAATTTAATGCAAAAAAGAGTTTAGAATAAGAAATCAGAATACGGATAGTATTTTCGTATCGAACATGCTTGCTATACGTGATTGGGTTGTTTGTTGAGACCAAGCTTGTGTTATGAGGGCACCCTTAGAGCCTTTTCCGCCCCAGGGTTAATAGATGTGTCGACTCGCCCGCTAGAGGGTGAGGGATACGCTACCCAAGGAGTGGCATGCCGACCACCGTGAAGACGAAGATGGGATGAAAACATTCCGCATATCAGGCTGATCAGCATAGCATTATAGCTAATTGCCGAGTGCTTGCGCCTGTAAGTGACAGATACAAATTACAGTTTGCAGTTACAGGAGTCCTCCGAACTCAGATACAGTTATTGCAGGGGCCCAGAGAGCCCAACTCGGCATACCTGTGGGCTGGTGGAGGTGCTCGTAGTTAGTAGGCGTAGTGGGAGTGATTACTTTTGGATGGTTTTGACCCTATTGGCGGGTATATAGATTTCAGGTGTTGGTTGGCACCTTCCGGCTTATGGGGGCTGGTATAGATCTTTGTATGTTATATGTATATACATGTTATTTATTAGCTGATAGGATAGTAGGTCACCACGCCGATGTGTATGTTTCTACTCTGTCTTCTCGGGGCGTGACATATAAGCTTATTTCGCATCCCGCCAGCCTGCATACCAAAGATACTTTCAATCAACCACTAGTATTATTAAGCTATATTCGCCATATGCTCAGTTTTCATTACCTACTGCTGGTACTAACGCCCATTTGGGGCGCTGCAATACTTGCTCATGTGTACTCATGCACGAGAGCCGATACCTCATAATTCCAGCCAGCACATTGAGTCGTCATCTCCTGTCATCCGGAGTTAGACAGCTAGAGGTTTATTTCTATTCTTTTTGTTGTACAGATGGGTAGGCCGGGCCCCGTCCCCGACCATCTTACGCATTCTTAGAGGCTTGCACTTGTGTATTCCCCGTGGTTAGTTATACTGGTTGTGTTAGGTCGTGTGTATGTCTTAGCTTGTCACATGGCCGTGGGCCTTATACAGTTGGTAGTGGTGATCTTACCGTCACTGAGCAGTTTAGCTCCCCAAGCATTTGATTTAGAAGTAACTAGACAACATGGTGGCCTTGTCGGCCCATAGGTTCCCTTAGGTTGTTGTGGTTCTAGTTAGCCTGTTGTGGTTGTAACAGGTGGCTATAGGCCTACATGGCCGGGGGCTGTATTTACAGCCACTATATAGCCTGCTGATTCCGTGAATCAGAGTTAGAGCCGCCAGGCACAAGAAGTGCTTAGGCTCAAGAGTCTAGCGCTGTGTCCTAGTAGGGCACCAAACTCTCTAGTCATACTTCAATATGGGGGCGTGACAAAAGCATACAATTTCCCACCCCCAGACCCTTACTATTATGAGCGTTTACAGTTATTACAAAATTGAAGAATTTAATTTAACTGAACACAAAAACAAAAACTAAATTATGAAAAAGAATCTGAAATCCATTCTTCTCGAGACTTTATCCCAAAAGGAAAAACCTTTCAAAACAAATAGATACCAAATTAATATGCAACATAAGCATACATTCGGGGTTCCAAAACTTAAACCTTATTTAATTAAATCTTTTACAAAATATTTACACATACTAGTTAATCACAAAATTCGTAGCACATGGCGTTTATGCAAAATATTTAAAGAGTTCATGTTTATTATGCAAGTATGAATTTGCTCATAACACTATCAAAAGTAAAATAAAGAAATAACTAACCGGTTAAATCAATAACGAAATAGTGACAACCACAATTCTCGGAAAGGATTTAGTACTCGATACCCAAACTTTAACACGCCAAGATCACAAGGACTCCGGTCCCCGAGCAAAGGTTTCTGTTAAAGTGGGATGAGGAACAGAATTATTTTATGAAAAGTAAGGTCTATTTCCAAGATAGTGTTCAGGATGAATGACAAGAGGGGAGGAGACCCTTTATATAGTTATAAAATAAGGGCTGATGGGAAAGAATTAGGGGAAACCATCAAAGAAAATATATATCTTAAATTATCCAATCAAACAGATTCCACATACTAAATCAATTAAGGAAAGAAAGAAATCACCGTAAGTCAATTTTCCCTTAAACAAAAGTCACCTAATAAATAACTGATATGAATAATAAATAAATAAATAAAAATGGAGAAGAGAATAATCACCATATGACTAAAGAAATGCAGAATCAAATTAGGGCATAAAATTATATTGAGATCTCTAAAGAATTAATTAATTACCATAATTATGAAGGCGAGAAGAAGGAAAGAAATAATCAAGTAAATTCTAACTAAGGTAAATCATATGGAAGGAAAATTTTACCAGGATTATTAAACAAACTATAATAAAGGTGCACAAATGCATACATAGATAAATAAATAGAATGAATAAAATAAATAAATAAACAAACAACTGCTGAATCGACTAAATTAAATACATATTGCCAACATACTATATGAGCAGAAGTCTTTTAAACAAGTAAAGAAAATAAATCAAGTAAGGAAATTTTCTAGATTCTTTGATCACGAAATTATTCCGTAGTGCAAATTAATTCTAAAGTACCATATTTAGCATGCCAACTATTTTAAATAAATAAAATTATTGAGACAAACAAATAAAGGTTATCAACTAAATCAACGGGATTTCAATTAATCACAAAATTTTGAGACCATAATAAATATGTATCATACCTTAATCCCGAATCAATTATTATAACAAATTTAATTCTACCTACTTTTACCAAGGACCAAGTGAGCATAGGCAAAGCTATGCAAATCTAATTGAAATTTTAATAAATTTGTACTTAGTAATTAGGGAAAAAGGAGAATATCAAGATTAGTATCATAGTTCAAAATTGTGAGGTAAAAAAATCCACCAATGAGTATGTATACATAATTGTAATGGGACAAATAACAAAATATTCTTCAAAAATATTTAACAAGAAAAGTGTGTATACCTAAAGCCATGTAGAAACAAATAAACGTTTTTCATGAGTATATTAGCCAAATCAGTACAGCAGAAACGAAAATCACACAAATAGTTGATATTCTAAGAGCAAACACGAATAGTAATATAAACATGTTTTAGCGATATAAATAATTTAAATCTAGCTTAGCGTAGGCAAGAACAAGTGGGAGAGAGAAGAAGATTTTCAAAATGTCAAGTAACCATGTCACGGACAGACCTGTGATAGATCCATGTGAACTCGTCTTCACTATTCTATAGTCTGTCCAAGACCACAAGTAACGGTGTCGAATCTGGTCGTTTTCCGACCATTTATTGGTTATGGATGGAAGGAGGTGAGATAGGAGCGGTGGTGAACGGTTTCGGATGACCTCTAGGCAAGGTTTTTCCGGCAAGCTGGTTGGTGGTTTGTTTCTGGTGGACAGTGGCGAGGGAAGACAGAGACGGTGTAGTTAATGCCTCTCGTAGAGATGGAGGGAAATGGAGGCGACGCGGGTGGTTGGGGCGACTCAGTTTTGTCAAGTGACCGGTGCCGCGCCGGTTTCCAACCGGGTGTTCGGGTGGAAGGAAAAAAGGAGGAGAGGGTTGAGAGGAGAGAAGAAGAGAGGAAGATGCTGGCAGGGAGAAAACGAGGAGAGAAAGGAGGCGGCGCTGGGGCTGTGGTCCGACAGGATCTGGCCGGAAGTGGGAGGAGAGGAAGAGAGGGGATAGGGGCAATGCTAGGCTTAGGAGAGGAAAATGAAATTTTTTTTAGGTTTGGCAGTTAAGTGATTAAATAGAAATAGGGTAGGGTTTAATTTAGACCGTAGGATTACAGATGATGGACGGCTAGGATTTAATTAAGAATTTTGGCTAGTTATGGGTATATCCACGGGTCGCGACTGGGCATATGGGTCCTAATTGACCCGATTGGCCCCAGACTTTTGTGATCACCTAGTTCATGCCTTATACCTCGGAAAGGTATATTGGGTCCTACCGTGGGGTGTATACACGAAACCATGTTTAGCTCATGTGGTTATATGTCGGCTATAGACTCCCTCCCACTAGCTAGTTCAGTTCAGTCACAGCTTACTTTAGTCTGGCCCGGATCGCTTAGTGTGGTCCCTCGACTCAATATTTCAGAATTAAGGCATGTCTTTGACTATCGCACAAAGGGTCATCTTGACCATTTTAGTTTACATCAAGAGTTCGGGCCAAACTTACCTGGTCATTGCGTGTCATTTCAGTTCAGACTTTATATTCGCATTTATTTTCTCCCACTTACTTAGTACATTCAAAGTACTGATGATACTTCTTTATGCTGTATCATTTCATGATACAGTTGCAAGTTCCCAACCTAAAGATCGTTAGCCTGCGATTCGTGATCCTCCCTCCGCCTGGGCTCAAGTGTGAGTCCTCATCATTCGAGGGCCTTGCTTTGTTTTCTTTCGCTGAGCTATTATTATTTTTTGTTAGACTTTGAGTTAGTTGGGAATTTGTCAGCACCCTCAAAGGTTAGATGGCTTCTGCACTTAATTTATTTGTGTGTTTTTAAATATTTTAAATTTCTAAATTCAGATTTTAATTTTCTATAAATGCTATTACGTATTATTTCAAATTTCGTTGTGCATGAGTCCCGAATACTAGCAGATAGACCAGGGTTGACTTGGGGTCACTTGTGACTCTGGGCAATGCAGGTTGCGTTCAGGTGTAGGCTCGGGCGTGACGTGTCCCACCACTTTCCTTACTTCTCTTTGACCATATTTGCCTAAGTTGATCCACCAGGATTTTATTGAGGAACACACCAACCGTGCTAAATTTGGGGTATGATGTATGACCTTACATTATACCTCGTATATAAAAAAATATTAGCCTAATCTACCCGCCTGTGGAAAATGACAATACTTAATCATATTTTCTCTCAAATGCACATAGTTTTGATGAAAATGTCCTTTTTTTGGATTAGGAATCCCTCGGGACTTAGGGCAATGTTTCGCAATTTACCTTGACATATCTTGGGTGTCGAGACAGCTTAGGTATAAGAAAATGTACATTCCTTAGTAAATAATTACACGGTAAAGCTCTAAGAATGAGAGGTCTTACATGGTTCCCTCATGTGGACAACTTGAGAGTGGGAAGGCTCATGACTATTGATGCACCGCTGATCGATCGATCCATGAGATATGTTCTAACACAGGTGTTTTATAAATGAACATCCGTGTGACCACGCAACCCTTCCAACAAAAGAGTGGTTCCAAGTGGAGCAAGATACTCCAGCGTAAATGATGTCATGGAAAGAAATTAAAATTAGACAAGCGAATATATTATAAATTACAATGATAAAAAGAGTGACAGGATAAATAAAAACAAAAGAGGGAAAGTTTAGCAACTTCATGTTTAAAAAATATAGTATATAGAGAAACTATATAAGGAAGTAAATCAATCATTAAGGAATAAATAAATGGAAAAAAGGAAAAGGGATTATTAAGGGTAAGTTAATTAATTAAGAAAGTAAATAAATAACATGAGGAAAGGGATTAACCATGAAAGGAAAACAATCCATTACCTAAAGATTTTTTAATTTAAAAAAACTTAAAATTAAACAAAATCCCACATAAAAATGAACATGTAATGGTTAGAACCTAAACGTCGCCAAGAGGAGTTTCCATGCTATCGCGCTCATTTTTCTCGCAAAAAGCGTAACTCGACATGTAACAACTCTTTAAGGATTAATTAAATTGAAAAGTTTCCACCTAACGAATTAAGGTGCGTTAGGACACCATTCTACACTAAAAATCTATTTAAATCCAGCCTTCCAGATCTCTGCGCCGGGTAAGGATTCCAAGTTTACCTCAAAAGGAAGGTATTAGGCACCTTTCGAGGTCCACAAATGTGGGTCCCTTCTGGATTCATTAATATGTGAGGATTAACTAGTGAGCAAAAACATGATTTATTTTAACTTATTTTAGTTAAATAACTTAATTTAAATTTACTATGTGATGAAGAAGAAAGTAGATTCTCAAACAAGTGAGAAGAAAGAAAATTGAGAAAAGGAGTACTAAAGGTCAAAGATATTATTATAACAATTTTTTTACTAACATATAAATAATTACTAACAAGCAATAAGAGTGACTACAAAATTAACGGACAAATATAATACAAATAGATTACAAATTCATGTAATGCAAAAGCAACAAACCCACATAAATAAAAATTTGAAGGATTGACCAGTCAAAAAACGCCCTACGCATTCCGAAGGGAATCGCCCGTATGTAGTTCTGTATTTAAAGGGGGGAGTATTTTAACCTAAAGGAATCACTCCATGAAACTAAAAATAATACTTCGCAATCGTTAAGATTGCTCGTATTATGCAGCAAGCACATACTATCATGTCCCATCTACCCACCTAATTCATTAATTATTAATCCTAAAGCGTTATAGATAAAGAAAAACTAACGCCCTAGCATTTTCCTATCCGTCCCAAACATAATATTCAAGAGGCGTTTGGAATACTATTTTGGACTTTGGGGTCTAAAATTCTTAAGGCTTTTAATGGGTGATTATGTCAAGCAAATAGATAAAAGGCTAGAGAAACACAATGAGCATGTAAGGGTTTTCATATAATCCTCTGTGTTGATAAATATGAACACGTCTTATAGGCATGATGTCTATGTGATTATGAACAGATTTGTAGCAATAAAAAATTATAGAAAAAGATCTATACAATATTATGTTAACTAAGCATTCTAGTCTTACTGATACGATTCATAACTGACAGGGAAAGCAAACAAATCATGTATGCGGGCTTGTCCGGAATTAGTATAGACCAAATGAAAGAATTCCTATAGACATGATTTCTGTTTTAAATATGAAATAAAGTAATTCCTATAGACATATTTTATAGGTCAAAAAGGGTAATTCCTATGAACAAGATTTCTACGTGAACTGATGTCAAATTTAAATATGTGGCACATATTATGAGAGTCTTAATGAACACAACAAGTGAAATTACTACAAATATGTTTTCTATTATTATCAAATTTTATACATGCTTTTTAGTTCCAACAGTAAAATTCAAACACCTTCATAATGAAGAAACCTAGTTGACAGTACCTAAAGTTATAGAATTAAGTCGGCAAACCAATTAACTCCTATAGACATGATATCTAACCAAGTATGATAGATACACTCATTAGCTTTGTACAATTTTAGCAAAATAAATATATTATTTGACATGGATGAATACCTATAAACATATGTTCTAACTGATTACTATATCGTCGAAACATAATACACAGACATGATTTCTAAGGTTAAATAATAAGATGAGCTTGCACACACCTATCATTAAATTCCTGTAGTCATAACTTCTAAAAAATTATTATATTGTGTTAATCCTATATGCATGGTATCTAATAAATTTTATTATCTTATTTTTATAGGCTTTATGCAATTTGTGATTATATTCATCGACAATTACCAATAGGTAGAACCTTAGCATGTTGCGATTTACAAATTAATCAAATTCCTATAAGCATTGCTTAGAAGAATAATCAGATTTATTTTAATCCCTACATGCATGATTTTCTAGCAAAATAATCATCTTTATATTAATCCTATAGGCATGATATCGGATGTTATTATATCCCTAAGGCATGATTTCTAACATTGCGTGTATTATTAAAATCTTGTGGGCATGATTTTTGTCGAAAGTTATAATGAGAAATCAATAAAACATACAACTCTCCCCATAATCCCCTTTTCACTATTATCGCCGTTTATTATAATTATTACAAATCGATAAAATAAGAGAATAAATTAATACAAATATAAAAGAACAATATTAAACTAATTCCCAAAACCTCTCTTATCCCGGCGACTATCTGCCCACTTCACGGCTGAACCTGTTAAACAAATAAATACAACAAAGATACACGTATAATTATACACATATTGAACCTGAGGAGCTTGAATATAATTAGAATTTCTACCATTTAGTCGAACATGGACACGTTGGATAAAATTTCAGACATATATTATTATGTGATGAAGTAAAGACATCAAATATCAGAGAGTACATATTAGCGAAATTTAAACAGTATGATGAAACTAACTACTTAATAATAATTCCAGCACACATCGAGTATCAATAATTTCAAAATACCTTTCCAACAGTTGAAAACCAAATCTCGACATATCAAGATCACGAGAATCTCAAGAATTTCGAGCAGTGCTTGTATTGAGTTGATGAGCGAGTTATAGAATTAAATAGAGCGAAGAATGGAGCATTTAATACTAAAGTAATATGAGAATTGTTTCTAATGTTTAAATGGATTTAAAATAAAGGAATGCTGCTTAAATAGTAGAGAATGAGGATTAAAGTGGAGATAAAGGAAATTATTCCTTAACATGATGAGATCACTATTCATGATATACCAAAAATACACGCAATACAACTTTTGTAAATTAGTCTTGTACAATAAATATGCATTTCCATTCGTGGCGTCAATCAAATAAAAAAATTCCCTTAAACAAGATTGCATTCAAATTTATCATATATAGTCCTAAACCCAAATCAATTGGCTTAGGATATAATACAACTGTACATAATCATTCACATATAAGATTAAAAAGGAAACATCAATCATACAAAGTTTTGCTTAATCGAATATGCAAGCTTATTTAGACAGAAATCATATCAAATCTGACCAAAATTATTTGAATACTCAACTATCATCTTAATGGTTACTTTATTTAATTGAGTGCAAAACATCATATAATATAATATAAATAGGAAATTTAAAATTAAAACGAATACATGGGACTCATACACAAATCGATAAACATGTATCATTTTAAAAAGTTAAACAGAGTGCAATATCCATGTGCCCATTTAAAAACTAAAGTAGAGGGAAATGTACATGCTGGAACATAAAAACTAATAATAATGGGTTTTCATAAAATATTCAATAAGACAAAAACATGGCAGAATCAAAAACTTGCAAACATTTAGGGATTTCAAACAGGGGAACAAACATTGATTGAGAGAAATTAAGCATAATTATTATAGAAATCTATCCTAAAGACGTGTGAACAAGGTAAAATATAAATAATAAATTAATTAAGAGGAGACCAAACCGATGCTCCTTCAAAGATAATCATAATCACATAGTTATAAACATAAAGAATCTTGATCAAGAAGAGAGGTTGAGGGTAGAGGTGGAGTGAGAGGAGAGGTGACTATGGTAGGGTTTCTGGTGGTGTCTGTCCGGGCCGGTTGGTTTGGATTTTGTTCGCGGTGGTCGCCGCCGCCGGGAATGGATGACAACAACGAGAGGAAAAAAGAGAGAAGGTGTGGAGGGTCGGGAGGAGCAGCGTGGCTAGGAAGAGAGACTTACATAAATGGAGGCTTCTCTGGTGATGGTTTGCCGAGGAGGAGGCAATGTCAGAGAGGGCGCGTGTCGCTCGTTGTTTGGCGAATGCGATTCACCCGAGGTTACCGGTGAGGCGGCAAGGTTGGAGAGAGGAGAGGAGAGTATAGGGTGATGGATTTGGGTAAAGAGAGGGAGAGAGGAGGTTGGGGCAGGTGCGACGCTAGTTTTCCGTTCTCAATGACCTGAGCGAAGGCGTCACCCATCATAGATGGGAAGAATGATGGAGAGAAGTAAAGTGGGAGGGGCCGGCCGAAACAGTTTGCGAGGGTGATGGTGTTTTTGCCGTTGTTTTCTTTTGTTTATTTTTTAGGGATGTTGGTTATTTGGGCCATTAATTGAGGGAAGGGGGGTGAGGTTAGAGTAGTGGTGGTTCATCGGTGTCTCACTGGACGGAAATGAGGAAAGTGAAGATGGAAGGAGGGAGAGAGAGGGATGGGGTGCGGCGCTGAGAGGAAAATGAGAAATGAGGATTAGGTTTAGGGTTTGGGGGTATATTGATAAATAAGGAAATAGGTAGCTTTATTATCGCCCATTAGATTATGGGTGATGGATGGTGGAGATTAAATTTAGAACTAGAGAGTCAGGTTATGGGTCATCCGACGGGTCGCCGATTGTGTTAATGGGTAGGATTTAGTTGAAATTGAATTGAGTTTACAATGTATGATTATAAAATGGCTAAAAATTGACATAAATTAGATAGAAAAGTGCTTAAATTGAATGAAAATTAACATTAGCTATTATATGATTATCAAAATACTATATTTATAAATAATTTAATAAATAGATAATATAATAGTTTAATTCAAGATAAAAATTATATAAATATTATTATTAATATAAATAACTTTATAAAATAAAATTATACAAATATTATATTTTAAGTAAAATTATACATTTCAAATAAAGCTTATTTACTAGAGTAATGTATGCATATATATTAATGCGCAATATACTATACATGACATAATTACATAACATCAGAAAATTAATAAATTGAAGCTAAATGAAAATAAACATTTCGGAAGTTATGATTTAGAAATCATTATGCAAAAAATTTAAGAATTATGATAATTAATTACTAAAATATTGTGAATGCGACTAAACAAATATGTAAAAGAGGTACTAAAATATGCACTATATATATTAATAAGTAGTTTATAATAAAGTAGGGAGGCAATAAATTGGTCAATAACAACATCAATATAAACAATATAATAAGTAAAGAAATTCAGAAATAAAAATAACTCACAAGCCTACCTTAGCAGGGACATCAGCCTCACGGTCTTACAGGTCTAATGACACGTACAAGCCAAGCGCTGGAGAAATCCTTTTCTGCTATATACTCATTGTACAATCAATTATGCAATCGGATCTACTTCCACAACCCATACACTAGTATCAAATACATGTTGGAGCAACATCGATAGCCAATTAACTAGACTCAACCATTTCGAGCAAACATTACAGGCCACTGTAGCTTGGCTATATCTCGGGCTCAACTATGCCATAGTAACTCCATAGCAGGGTATCATTGATGTCACAACCTCGAACATAGACCCTATGCAACATGGGACCTAGAACCACAAATGGCTCCAAGATAACCCATGGTACATGCATAAAGTACACATAAGTATACAACTAAGCAGAAACAAATCATGAGGTGTAACATAAGATAAAGAATTCTAAGATATCATAAAATGTAAAACTGAGACAAATATGATAATCCATGAACATCTAAACATGATAGTCCGAAAGCCTTTAAAACATAAGATGAGCTGATAGGCCCCTAAATAGCTCTACAAATCTAGAATTGAAATAACTATGAAAAGACATAAACCAAAAAAAAAACTTCCATCCTCGGATGATGAGTGACTCACCAATCAATTGTTGATTCAGGGGCCGAGAGCATAACTAGCAATGATGACCGAACACCCGAAACTACATCATCGATGGTATAACACAAAAAGTATAAGGTTCTTATTTTGAATGTACTGAATATGGAGGATGAGTAAAACATAAGAGTAATGATGTTAGGCTAAAATCATGATTGTTATATAGTTATAAAACATGAGATTTTCATCATAAGCTGAAGTATGCGCCCAAGGTTTTTAAAATATAAAACATAGAGTTAATACGAGGAACCATAAAAATAAATTCATGAATGGATAAATAGGCCAAAATACTATAAGTCAATGCATCATAAAATGAACGTGGGATTCGAACGGGAGGTTCTCATAACTGACATACTCCAAGTGAGCATCATGGAGCCCAACCTCGTAACCCCTGGTCGGGAGGATGTTCATACCTTAAGCAAGGCAAAGAACCATGAAGGTGCATATCACCATGAGCCATTAGGGCAAGGGAGACATCAACTGGTGAGGACCCTTCATACCTACGGTGGCACGTGGCTCTGAGACTTGGGTGCACTAAACCCCGCCTCACTGATGTTAAAATACTACTCCCAAAACATATATAGTTCTCAAGTTTGAATTCAGAGATTCATAAATTTTTGAAATATGTGAACTAGCCATGAAAACTATGGTGAAATTAAGGTTGTGATACAAAACCTTGAAATTCATGAGATGCATACTTAATTGAGTAAAACATGTTAATTTAACAATGATAACCTAGAGGTTTTCTAGAATCAACCCAATCATAATCATGAAATTCATGTAGAAGGATGAGAGAATCAATCTATAAAGAATAGAGTTTTTTGCATAAGAGGGTTCTAACCATAAAATTTCATGGAAATTCATGGAATTAAGCTTGGGTTTGAGCATAAGAGTGAAAGGAATCCCTTATTGATAATCCTATACCTTATTGATAATTTGACTTAAGCATGATACCCATAGGAATTGGAGAAGATGAACCCTAGCCTTTGAGAGCCTTGAGAATTATTATTTTGAATCTATGTGTTTGGACAGGGAAGAGAGTTTAGCTATGCACCCTTACGTATCCCCTATGGTGTTTGGATAGGGAATAGGAATTATATTATTTTGAATCTATGGTGTTTCTCTAATAAGCTGAACTTTCTCCATAGCCTCATGAACCGATTCAAAAGTTATCAAAGTAGCCTTCTCCTACCTCATACCATCCAATAGGTGATCGATATCTCCGCCCATAGAGCCTCAAATGGAGCTATCTGAATGCTGGAGTGTTAACTATTATTATAAGCAAATTTCTATAAAGGCAAGTGATAATCCCAATTACTCATGATCACAAGCTCTCAAACATGTCTAAAGTCCGACTATCCGTTTGGCTTGACCATCTATCTTCGGGTGAAAATCTATGCCAAGCTTAACCCTGAGTACCAAGGCCCTTCTAAAAAGACTTCCAAAACTGTGAGGTGAACTAAGAACCCCTATCAGAAATGATGGACAAACGGACTCCATGCAACCTGAATAATCCCATATGTAAAGTCAAGCATAGTCCTCAGCTGAACATGTGTCTTAACTGGTAGGAAATGTTCTAACTTAGTCATCCGATCTAAAACCACCCAAATTGAATCATCTATTGGAAATATGGGTAATCCCATAATGAAGTCCATATTTATCTCTTCTTACTTCCAAGTAGTAATATTGATATCCTAAGTCATACCTCCCGATCTCTCGATGCATAACTCCAACTTGTTGGCATTTTTGACAGTTAGCCACTTCCTATTTGCAATATCCTTCTTCATGCCATTAAACCAATAGACTTCCTATAGATCATGGTACATCTTGGTGACACCTAGGTGGATAGAATTCCCAAGAGCAGTGAGCCTCTATCAACATCCATTGTCTCAAGTCATCCACATTCAAAACATATAATCAACCTTGGTATTAATACACCATCTCCTTTGGAGAAAAACTCTACTTTCTAATTTTGGATTTCTTTCTTTCTTCTTCTTGACCAAGATAGGATCCTCATCTTGTTTCACCTTAACCGTCGTCACCAATGAAGATTCTCAACCATTCTCGTATACTGACACAGTCATCTACCGAATTTGTGGCAAACCTTAAATCAGAAAACCTATAACACTTAACCAACTCTTTTTTACCATCTACAGAGCCATACTTCCTATGGACAACCAGCTAAGAGCATCAACCACTACATTGGCCTTACCCGAATGATAAAGAATACTCATGTCGTAGTCCTTGAGAAGCTCAAGCCATCTTCTTTTACAATTCGTGTCCTTTCTTAATAAACACATACTAAAGGGTTTTATGGTACGTGAACACATCAACATGCACCCCAAACAAATAGTGCCTCCAAATCATTAAGGAAAATACTACCGCTGCTAACTCAAGGTCTTGTGTCGGGTAATTCTTCTCATGGGTCTAAAGTTTTCGGTAGCTTATGTCGGGAACTTACCATGATTCATTAACACACACTCCGAGGCTAACTCAGAGTCGTTATAGTACACAACAAAGCCATCCATGCCCTTTGGATAGGGTTAAGACCAGAGCAAAAATGAGTCGAGCCCTTAACTCCCGAAAGCTCTTCTCACAAGAATCGACCACCTAAATTTGACCTTCTTCTAAGTCTACCGAGTCAACAAGTGAGGCAATGGATCCCAAAATGCTTCTAATGTTGGTGAGAGTGACAGGTCTAGACTAGTTCTTCACCACCTCAATCTTTTGAGTTTCTACCTGAGCACCCTCACTATACACCACATGACCAAGAAATACAATCTACTTCATCCAAAAATTCACACTTGCCGAACTGTGAAATAGCCGACGGTCCTTAAGAGTCTGCACCACAATCCTCAAATGAGCAACATGCTCCTCCTCACTCCTAGAGTACATGGATATCATTTATGAAGACAATGACAAACATATCCAAATACTTATTGATCAAATTCCCTATTCATCGCATCCATAAAAGCCGTAGGAGAATTTTTTAGTCCAAAAGACGTAATCCTATAAATTCACAGTGACCATACCGAGTCCTGAAGTCTATTTGTGAATGTCACACTCTAACTCTGAGATGGTGATAATCGATTCGAGGTTTATCTTTGAAAAGAAACTATCACCCCGAAGCTAATCGAATAAGTCTTCAACTCTAGGAATGGGATACATATTTTTTTAGACCTTATTCAATTAGCGGTAGCCGATGCACATCTTGAGACAATCATCTTTCTTTTGCACGAGGTGGCTGTCTAACGCATCCCATGGGCTTGCATCGGGCCTGCTAAAACATAAAATATTGGATTTGGTCAAACTTCTCAACTTTTAAACCTTCTAAACTGAAAATCTCATCCAATATTCATTTGATCACCTGAGGAATTGTGCCACCCATTCCTGCAAGTCATAATTGACATAATGAAGCTACGTGAAGGGTCAAGTTGGAAAAATAGGTACAAAATCCTAAAATGACCATGTTGGTCATTACATCATCCATAACTTAAACATTTCCATTTGTCCTATAACGAATAAAGAAAAGTATCGACACGACTGAGAAACTAAAATAAAATCCATTGTAAACCTTATGCACAATCCTCTCAAGAAAAAATTTACATCTTTAGTACTTCTTGTTCGCCTAACCATGAGATCCTTCTTTTTTGTTTTAGCCCATAAGGCCGTATTTCATTATTCAAACCAAAACTTCTCAAAATAACATTATAATATATTTGAAATTTCTCTATAAGCAATACTTGATTCAATCATAATCATAGTTCTAAAAGTAATCGATTCATCTAAAACAATCGTAGTCACCACAATCTAATAATTGTAGTCAAAACTAATTACAACTCTGTACTAGTAAAATCACATCTTCCATTGTCATTATATATCAAGAACCCTAAACATATATTGTCACGCACCGTAAGTCTGAATCATGCCTTTCTTCTTCCATAAAAGGATTTTTGCCTATTCTAAGTCAATTCTAGGTATTTCTATTAGAAACTGGCCTTATTCAAGGCTGAATGCGCTAATTCCAAGTCTCGATAGTTTTGTTTCATCAAGATAAAGCAACTGAGCTGCAATAATCTCTAGTTCCATAAATCTTCAAATGGTATACTTTTCCCACTATACCAACAACTCTATTGTCAAACCAAATCAGAGAATAACAAATCACCCCTAAGGTCTTCTCATATCTATCTATATATCCTTTAATACATCACTAACTATCTATGTTACAATTTGTAACTGTTCGTGTAGTTTTCATCAAAAAAGTAGTATCAATTCCACCCACAATCATCAATAAACTTACATAGCTATAAGAATTTCGAGTAATACACCCAAAACCATTCGCATACCGAATAATCCAAACCAAGATAGAATGAACAATTACCCCCATATTGCCTATGGTTCCTTGAACTAACCTTAAATATTTATGAAATCACTAATCACTCCTTATAAGTCTGTGCTAAATCCAATTCCATCCATCACTCATGAATTTTTACCTTATGTCATCGTTCTAACTCAAAGGATGAAATCCACAAACTCATCAACTTGCACCAAGATCATATATCTCGATGTCTTCTTGTTCTGATTTCTCAATTCATATTGATCATGGAGTCGTGCTAGAACTTCATAGGATTTGAATTCATCAAAGTATCAAAATATGAATCTCTTGTGCTTATTCTTAACTCATTTACCACTCTAATCTCTTTTTGACCCAAGCGCCTATGGCCTCATATCCCATAGCTCTGAATCATAAATCATTGAAAGCAACACCCAATTATGCCTTTAACAATTTCAAAAATAATAATATTGCAATTCATGTGACCTCTCCATGCACAAGTTATTCCAATGCATCTATAATCGACATTTCAATCTTTCTTATCTTACAAAGACACACTTCAACATAGTCAACTATCATGAAGGTCACCTAACTGTAGAAAACATGATTTCTCATCCAAAATATATAGATAAATCCCTTTACCTAGTTAACTTTAGACCATTCTCTTAAGGATGCCGTGTTAATATGAACTTTACTATACCAAAGATCAACTTCCAATTGATCTTATCATGTAAGTCATCTAAAATCTGAACCTGGGCCAGCTTCCAAACTCTAAACCACCATGGACTTACCATAAATCTTAGATAAAATATTCATAGACTTCATCCTCCAAGTATACTCAACAATTTATGCCTAATCTAATTAACACATGATAATATCACCATAATCTAATCAAGACTCTAAGCAACATTGTCCCAAGTTTATGTCCCCCTTTAAAGATTCACCCCGACTTTCTAAATTGAAATAGATACCCTTAACATTATTTTCAGGCTCACACTCTCCTATTTACAAACAGTTCTATCGTTATAAATCAAAATCCTTCAAATATACTTGAGGAGTGTTTAGAAAGTACCATGGGTCCTTCAGATAAAGTTGAGCTACTCATGAGTGTAGTAATAAACTACAAATCTTGGGCATCCGAAAAGTCCTCCCTACCTTACTTGAATCATTTTAATCTAAAAACCTTTCCAAATTAGGGTGCATCAAGAGTACAACTGATGACTTTCAAATCCACTTCTCATGAGGAAAAAATGTAAATAATCGTCGCAATATAATTACCCAACTAAGAGTCGAGGTCGAATCCACAATGAATAGCAATTGGATGACACAAAAGTTGTCTATTGAATTGAACTAAATTGCATCAATGCATTAAAAATAAAAAATTTGTTGCAACAACTTTAAATAAGAATATATTAAGATTTGAATTAAAATCAACTACCAAATTAAAACAAGGCACCAAATTGAATGAACAATATGAGCAAGGGCTGTGGGTACGCTTATTGATGGGGCATTAATTGGATTGGAATTGACTAGAAAATCAAATTATTACTCACAATCATAAATAACCGTAGATAAAGGGCACCTGATATTTTCTTAACCACTTAGGTGCCTTTTTCCTGAGTTTTCTCAAGTCCTAAGGTCTCACTAATTTATCCACTATGTCTTGGGCAAGAATTGAACTAATATCTCTAGCCTCAACTCTTTAATGAGTGTATGAGAATGGGTTTCTATCTCTAACTCAATACCACATAATCAAAACCCAAATACCCATCATTATTTTCTTACCCATATCTCTTTTTTCAAGCAAAATCGAATAAGTAAATATAACTTACATTTGCAACTATGGATAATTCAATTATAACTTGAAGAAAATAATAGATTTATACTAAATGAGTAACTATAAGATCAATCTAGCAATACCTAATCCAATTTATCCCTAATCATGCACATACCCCTAGCAAACTATTTAGCTACTCATAGATGAATAATATAAAAGCATATTGACAAATAAATTCATAAAATTCATCGTTAAGAGTAAATAGCAAGCTCAGTTCATCTTCAATGGAGGTTTGTACCTTGAGGAAGAGGAAGAAGAAGGTGAAGAAAAGCTAACACTCTTCTTTCTCTCTCTAGAAAATTAAAAGCTATTGAATACAATATAATATTCTGATCCTTTTGGAATGGAATGTTCAGTCCTTTTTAAAATATGTACAAAAGTAGGTTAAAAATGCTCCTCAAATCCTATACTTGATGATTCTGCCCTTTCCGACAATGGCCTCACTTGCGAGACAATGGCATTTCCTCGCTGCTACAAGACGCCGCCTAACGCAGTTAGGGGCCAGTGACTTCGCTATGGTTCAGTGTTGGCACCAGCGGTCGCAGGGCTGATCCGCGTTCCACCAGTGCACCTTCTACTTCAACATAGTGGGCTCCTTTGACGACGTTTCGCCGGTCCTATCCGTGGAACGCCGCTCTTCTTTAGCTCCATGCTTTTGTCCAATTCCTTGATTTCTCTCTTTAAGTTGAATTCCTACAAAAATAAAATATAAAGAGCATAAAATCCTCGTAAATGACTTGAAAACCAAAAAAGCTCAGTTTAAAAGCCTAATGAGTACCAACTCTTCAAACCCCCAAATTTGAATCATTGCTTGTCCTTAAGCAAGACAATTCTTTACAGCTGAAACATTGGAGTAAGCATGTCATTCTACATAGATTTTGCATAAGGAACCAATAGGACTCAGAAAACCCCAAAATTACTCACCAACTCAAAGGAAAAGAGAAGACTCAACAATATATGCAAATGCTTCAAGAGGATGATCATAATGCAATTTACATGATTCACAGTTGATTACCAGTCAAAACAAGGGGCATGTTTGATCAAAAGAAAGCTTATAGCATCTTGTCATTAAAAATTCACATTCAAAGTTTGCCTCAAAGCTCACCGCATTCTTGTCTCAATCACCTCTTTTCGTACATGCAAGCTGGGTATTCCTAAGGAAGTGATGCCCCTCACATCAAGAGAGAATCACATTTAATTTCTAAAAGATTCACACTCAAAGGGATTATTGAATGAAACAAATACACTCACTCGCGAAAATTCTCATGCATGCAACTTAACCCATAGGTTTGCCCTTTGTGTAACTCTCGCCACTAATGTAGAGTTACTACACTTAAAATTAATTAGGAATTAGAGGTCATAATGAAGGCTAGATAAAGGTAGGATGACTTTAAAGTTCTAGTGACTAGAACCTCCTAATTCCCTTTGTACGTTATTGCATACCTATTTTCTTGAGATCACCCCTACCTTATCTCCTTGAACAATATTTTCCCATTTGACACAAGAGCCATCCTTATCTCTCCTTGGTTAACACTTTTAATCTCATTTAAGTAAGAATCAACACCTGTCCACAATTCGGTTCTTTTCATCCAACCAATCCATTCATTTCTTTAGAAATGGGTGCTACCTCACATTGAAGTTTACATCATTTTTTCAATTTTTCAACCCCCAAACTTAGGCTTCTTGCCTCATCTTTCTTTCTATCTCTACGCTTGGGAATCAAGCCATCATTCTTTGTAGTTCTTGTCACAACTAGCACCAGGTAGGATGGGTGCCAAAGAGGGATTACAAAATGGGTAATAGCCTGTAATGTGGTTCTCAAGGAAAACGTTTAAAGGCTCAACATTGACTAGCAAGGATTCATGCTCATGAGGTCATATGGGCATGAAGTAGCCATAAAAAATAAGTCTAAAATCATGTTATAAGTGCAGCTCAATCTAGGATATCTCCTTGAGTCACACTTGGGGTAAGTTATAGACAACCATTTATGCATGAAATTCAGCTAACACCTCAGCTAAAAAAGCATCACCTTCTAAGGGGTTCACATAATTTTCATAACCACAACAAGTGTATGACTTAAAACACAATAGCATGAATTCAAAATCCAAATAAGGAATGTGCAACATATGAAAAAGAATACTCAACTTTTGAATTCAAATGCCCCTTTTTCTTCAAAATTCATTTTTCTTTACAATGCCATTTTAGAAAATTTTTGTGGTGGTACCTCCGGCTTGCCATTGCAATAATCGACTCAAAAAGGATTCTTAAACTTGGCATTTTCCTTAAGAACGTCGCCTCAACCATCATTGGGAAATGCCACCCGGTTCACAATTAAAAAAAGAAAATAGAAATCACCCCTGGGAAAAAAACTGTGGCATAAAGAAAATCTTGGAGTTTATTTAATTAATTACCATGAAAAAGGTGATAATCAAAACATGGGTCAACAATATTTTTCAATTTAAAACAAACTCCATCATTGGCACTAAAAATTCAGCCAACAACAATTCTTTTATCAAAAGCCTGATAAGAGCATTCAATCATAATTAAAATCCACAATCAACAGAGCATAAGAAGTTTAGCCCGACAAGGGCATGCAAAGATCACTAGAAGACCAACAAAGGGATGCCACACCCCACCCCCCAACCATGAATGTATATTATCCCCAATGTAAACATGAAGAAAAGAAAGGGTGGTGGGAACTCCCTGAAGCAACTACTCATTCTCCTCATCATTGGCCTCTTCATCTTCATCAAGGTCACCCAAATGTGTTCCTCTTTCCCACCTAAGCCCTCAAAAAATGATCAATAGGGCCCCGAGCTGTGGATAGCCATGGTTGCATCAAGGGCACTCAAGTCCAGGTCTGTCGTTGGTACTTGGTCCTTCAACTCGCACTCCTCTGCTCGGGAGATAAGAGATAGCTCCCTCAACCATATCTACTCGAGCAGAGCTTAGTGAAGCTATTGAAAACATTCTTCATCTCCCTCTTTCACTATTTTGGTGATAAGAGAAGGAGATTTTTGGGCTAGCTTTTTGAAGTTGGCTTTCATGAGATTGTGTCATTCATCTAGCCTTTGTATTCTGCTTGGGAAAGAGGACGGGAGGAGGTGCAAACCTCCAACCGTGGTTTCTTCAGATGCATGCTCCGATGCATCGTGGTGTGGTATATTGAGGTCGGGAGCAATGGGAGTTTCCTATAAGGTCATGGGAGTGGCGGAGCCCTCAGGAGTCTCAGATGCTTGCAACCTTTTTCTTCACCTTGGGTGCCTCAACATCACTTTTTCTTTCCACATTGATTACACAAGTGGCGTAGCCGGGAGACCTGTCAAGGAATAATGGCACCTCTACATTGAGGCACAACTGAGAAATAAGCACAACATATGGCATGCATGTTCCCTGCCGCCTGGCCTTTGCTTTATTTGGATGGTCACAATCTCCTCGAAGATGATGGAAACCCTTGTCATGATGCAGCCAATGAGTATGGTCAGCTTCCAAGTTACCTCTTGGTCATTATTCGAGGGCATAATTCTTCCGCACACATATCTACAACCACAACTTGGCTTTGAACTTGAGGTCATGCCTCTAGATTTTTCTATCCATGGAGGCCCATAAAGGCTGATCATTGGCGATGACGAGCTATCCAAATCAAATCAATTTTATTTGTTGTCCACCCTTATTGTGTACTCCATTCCGAAATCTATCTCATCCACCCAGAATAGTGCATTGATGGCGGCTGGAGAACATCTACCTCCACACCTCTGACTATGATTTAGGGAAGGCAAGGGAACTCATCAGTCCTTCCTTATGCTTCATTGCCTTCGGGCATGCCCGGTAAGAAGCATAAAATTTTGGAATGAGGTTGGTGTAGTACTTGGGAGAGGCTCAACAAATATGTGTGATCTTAGACATATTTACATGCCCAAGTGCTATTTCATAACTTAGTTTTAGTCATATTTGCTGGATTTTTAATTAATTACATTCTCATGTAATTTTGTATATTTATGTGCATTACTAACCAATATGATTAGCCCTTGTTTGTAGGTGAAAAAAAGCTAAGGATGAGCTTAATATGATAATACATGAGGATAAAGGAAGCTCAAAATTGATTGCAAAGAAAGAAGAATGAAGAGAGCACGAAAGTGCCATAGCGTGCCATCCAACGTGCCATGCCGGTAGTGCTGTGCGCTAGGCAGTGTTCCATGACAAGGGAATGGCGACTGGGCGCCATATAATGCGAGGCTTGTGCGTGCTTGGTGACCATGCCAAGCGCAGTTGTGTGCGATGGAAGCATGCCGCGCTGAGCAAGCTACATGATAGCTTCCGGTGCCATGCCGATGTCCCGTGATTTTATGGCACTTTCGACACTTAAAACCAAGAAATTATGCACATTCCAGGTATGTTTATATGGTTATAAGTTATTTTGTGACACGTGTAGGAAAACAGGTTTGGAAGTGAATTCGAACAAATTGATGTTGAAAACAACTGAAAGGTGACTTCCAGACACTTAACGAGTCATTGGCAGGAGGCACGACCCATCACTTGAGGCATGGGAAAAAAGATGAAGTTTGGAAGATACAAGGAAGTGTACTTGACGAGTTGGAGGAATGACTCACATATCCGTAACGGTAATGAGGTCAATCGCTAGGCTTTGAAAAGAAAATCTCAACCAAGTGCCCAGTGAAGTTGACGATAGAAATCACGAGTCGTCACATGAAGGAACGACTCATTGGCAAGCCACTGGAACTATCCGTGAAGTGCACTAGATTCTCGTAGGAGTCCGTCTTACGACATAACGACTCGTGCTTAGGCACGACAAGTAGTTAGGGTGACCCATTGCCAAGCCTGGGTAGGTTGCTGAGGACGACTATTTTAAGCAAGTGACGACTTGTTAGAAGGCCTAACGACTCGTCACTCAGCCCGCCACCGCCGACCGTTCCAGCTTTATTTAGGAAAAGGATTCCTTGGAACTATAAATACCCACTTAGGTTTATTTTTAAGAGATGATTTTTAGAGGATCTAGAATGATATTTGTAGATTATTCTTTAGAGAATTTTTCGCACTATTGTTCTTGATTCAAGAAACGAAAGCAATATTATTTATTCAATCTACGTGGGTTTCTATTCTAAAAGAATAATTTGTAAGTTGCAGTTATGATTCCTTTAATATTTTGTGATTGTCATAACACAAACATGAGTAGTTAAACCCATAAACTAGGGTTGTGGGAACCATGATAAATCAACACACATAGGTAAAATACTAGTGATTCTTTAACGGGTTTTATGCATGTATTGTTTCTTTTTTCCCTTCATTTTGATTGATTCTTGATGGTTGCAAACGCGTAAGACTTGCCTTATTCTTACTTACTAGATCAAGGAGGTAAAATAATGGGAAAATGGATTAAAAATGGAGATTTGAGGCTAATAACCCTTATCTAATAGCTTGAACTTTTCCGGGATAGCTAATCCGATATTAAGGGTAAGGGTCAACTAATGTACACCCGTATACGGACCAAGTTGCGTGGTGAAAATCATCTAGATAGGGGACCAACCATTTAGGTGCACCTAACTTACCAATATTGCATGTTAAACACCGAAATAGAACATTAGTGTATAAGCCTTGTGGGTTATGAAATCTTAAATACAATCCTAGTCTAATGTAGAAATTGAATACAAACCAAATTTGATACAAACATCCATTAATTTTACTTTTGTTTATTACCCTATATTTTCCCCTTTTGAAATAAGTAAATCAATAGTAATAGTTATTCGCATTAACCTAGTTCTTACCATATTCCCTATGGGATCGACCTCAACCTTTGTTGGGTTCTATATTTGACAATCGACCGCCATCTCATCGTGAGGTGTAATTTTAAAGCATATCAAATTTTGGCACGTTGTCGGGAATACGGCTAAGGATTTTGTTAATTGTGTTAACTTACTGTTGGTTCTTGTTTCCTTTTTATTTTGTTTTTCTTTGTTTTTGTTTTGTACTTAACAGGTTTAGCCCATGGAGGAGTCTTTGTTTCTTGATGACTTAGCAACTGTTCTGATGGGCAATGAGGATGAGGAGATTCATGGGAGTGAGGAGATTGTAAATGCACTTGCTGGCATGGGGTCATAGTCTTACGCTCCAAAGAATATCGATCTTGATTTAAAAAATTGGGTGAATCCACCAGCCAAGCAATCTATTGAGGAACCTTCAATGTTGGAGCTCAATGCATTCCCATCCCATTTGCAGTATGTATTCTTGGGAGCTGATAACACTTTATCGGTCATTGTTGTAGCTGACTTGGAGGAATGGAAAGTGGATGCTTTGGTCTCCGTCATGAAGAGATACAAAAAAGCTATTGGGTGGACCATTGCAGATATTATTGGAATCCCAACCGGTATGTGCACTCATAAGATCCAGCTAGAACCAAATTGCATTCCAAGTATTGAACATCAGCATAGATTAAGTCCACCTATGCAAGAGGTGGTCAAGAAGGAAATCATAAAGTGGTTGGATGCAAGTGTGGTTTATCCGATCGCAGACAGCAAATGGGTGAGCCCAGTCCAGTGTGTACCGAAAAGGGAGGAATCATGGTGGTACCAAATTCAAACAATGAGCTCATTCCTCTAAGACCAGTCACCGGTTGGAGAGTATACATGGATTACAGAAAGCTGAACCGGTGGATGAACAAAGATCACTTTCTGATGCCATTCATGGACCAAATGCTAGACAGACTTACAGTTAGAGGATGGTATTGTTTCCTAGATGGTTATTCGGGGTACAATCAGATTTTTATAGCCCCTGAAGACCAAGAGAAGACCACATTCACTTGTCCATATGGTACATTAGCGTTTAAGAGGATGTCATTCGGATTATGTAATGCACCTGCCACTTTTCAATGTTGCATGATGTCCATATTTTCTGACATGGTGGAAGACATCATTGAAGTCTTTGTGGATGACTTTTCTGTGGTGGGTGACTCATTCGAGGATCGTCTAGCCCATTTAAGCAAGGTGCTTCAGAGATGCGAAAAGATAAATTTGGTGCTTAACTGGGAAAAGTGCCATTTCATGGTCAAGGAAGGAATAGTGCTGGGCCACAAGATTTTGGGCAAGGGTGTGGAGGTAGACTGAGCCAAGATTGAGGTGATTGCTAGTCTGCCACCTCCAATTTCTGTGAAAGGTGTTCGAAGCTTTTTAGGTCATGCATATTTTTACAGAAGATTCATCAAGGACTTCTCCAAAATTGCACATCCATTGTGTAAGCTACTCGAGAAGGAGGTGAATTTTGTTTTTGACAAGGCATGTCTGAAGGCGTTCGAATTTCTGAAAGAGAGATTGACCACAACCCCCATTATCGTGGCACCTGACTGTTCTTTGCCTTTTGAAGTGATGTGTGACGCTAGCGGTGTGGCCCTAGGAGTTGTGTTGGGCCAAAGACATGAAAAGATTTTTCATCTAATTTATTATGCTAGCAAGGCTCTTAATGCAGCTCAGAAAAATTATACCGTGACTGAACAGGAGCTGTTGGCTGTAGTTTTTGCATTTGAGAAGTTTCGAGTATACTTTCTCGGAACCAAGGTGATAGTCCACATAGACCATGCAACATTGAGATATCTGATGGCAAAGAAAGATGCCAAGCCACGGTTGATTCAATGGGTTTTGCTGCTACAAGAGTTCGAGTTTGAGGTAAAAGACTAGAAAGGGACTGAAAATCAAGTTGTAGACCGCTTATCCAGATTAGAGCCTGATGCAACACTTAAAAGTGAGCACGATATAGATGACACATTTACAGACAAGCAGGTTCTAGCGGTATCTCAAGATCTCATCCCATGGTTTGAAGACTTTGCTAATTATCTGGTGAGTGATGTTGTACCGGAGCACTTATCTTTTCACCAAAGAAGAAAGTTTATGTCCGATATGCAGAAATTCTTCTAGGATAAGCCTTACTTATTCCGCATATGTGCTGATGGGGTTATTCGGAGATGCGTACCCGAGGTAGAGATGCTGAGTATATTGGAGGCCTACCACTCATCCCCTGTTGGAGGCCACCACAGAGGGATCCGCACAGCCCACAAAATTCTACAATGTGGGTAATATTGGCCAACCATTCACCAGGATGCACACAATTTTGCAAAGGCATGTGATGCATGTCAAAGACAAGGATGCATATCACGGAGGCATGAGCTTCCTCTTACTCCCATCCTCGTTATTGAGCTATTTGATGTATGGGACATTGATTTCATGAGCCCATTTGTGAGCTCAAATGGGATGAAGTATATACTTGTGACTGTTGACTACGTTTCAAAATGGGTGGAAGAAGTTGCTCTGCCAAACAATGAAGGGAAGAATGTTACGACGCTCTTGAAGTGGAATATATTTACAAGATTTGGGACCCCCAGAGCCATCATTAGTGATGGGGGTTCGCATTTCTGTAACTGGTTGTTTCGCTCTTTTTTGGAAAAATATGGGGTCAAACACAGGGTGGCCACACCCTATCATCCGCAGTCTAGTGGGCATGTTGAAGTCAGCAACAAAGAGATAAAGACTATTTTGGAAAAGACTGTGAATGCAAACCGGATAGATTGGGCAAGAAAGCTAGATGATGATTTATGGGCCTATCGGGCCGCCTTCAAGACTCCTATAGGTATGTCTCCATATCAGCTTGTTTATGGTAAAACATGTCATCTCCCGGTTGAACTTGAGCATAAAGCTATGTGGGCGCTGAAGAAGTTGAATATGGATTTGGAATGAAGCTGCAAACTTGAGGCTTGATAAGTTGAATGAGTTATATGAATTTCATTTGAAGTCCTATGAGAGTTCTGAAATTTGCAAACTAAGAATGAAAATTCAGCATGACCAAAAATCGAGAAAACAGAATTCAGTCCGGGTGATATGGTACTTTTGTTTAATTCTAGACTTTGGTTGTTTCCTAGAAAGTTGAAGTCTAAGTGGCTGGGACCTTATTGATTGTGGGCAAAATAGCATGCCCAAGTGATACTTTATAACTTAGTTTTGCCTTGTTTATCTATTAATTTATATACAATCTCATGTGATTTTATGTAAATGTGAATATATACACTAACCAACATGATTAGTTCTTATTTTTGTAGGTTTACAATGAATTTGAGGAACTACACAATGAGTTGGTGAAGTGGAGGCATGGAATCGGAAGTAGAACGTGAATGTCGGCAAGGAGGGTGCGCGAAACAGCCCACCTGCGCGTTGGCAACGTGCCACGCAACGTGCCACGGCAAAAGTGTGCCGTGCGACCATGGCGTGCCACAGCCCTAACACGCTGCACAAGCAAACAAGGTCACGCCGCTAACACTGATGCCTTCTCGCTGGCGAATCGCTTTGGTTTGTAAGGTTTACGCGATGCCTCCGTGTCACGGAGGCATATTGGCGCGATACACTCCATGACACGGAGCTATTTCATGCCGGGAATAATTTTAGACACTTCACATTTACTATAAATAGGTCCCTTAACTCCTAAAAGTGGAGACACGACGAATTCTCGAAATTCACGAGAGAGGTCACGCCGTATTCTCAAGAACCACCTAGGGAGCTGAAGGGACAAAGGGGAGAACTCACCAGGGTTTATCAAATTCCTCTTCTCTTCTACCAATTCTTGTAAGTAAGTTACTTTAACAACGCTTTCGTAATTATATTTCTAACATGCGTGGCTAGAACCCTTCCTCTGTGTGGTTGAAGCCACAGGATATGATTGTGATTTTGCGATTTGTTTTGGAATTAAGTTATTGATTGTTGTTTTGTCTTGCATTATGGATTATTGCTGTTCTTATGATTGATCACCATGAAAACATACACGTTAACTTGGGCATATTCTTGAGAAAGCATTTACCTAGGTCGTAACATGAGAATGCAAGGAGCATGATTGTATCTCACGATATAATTTGTGTTAGGATAGAGATATACCTAATGCCTTGCTTGGTTGATAAAAATGGGATGAGTTAGAGACCGACTTAGAATTATCACATCACCACTCAAGAAGTAGTTGTGAGGCTATGTTGGGTTAAATGATTAGAGGGATGAAAGTCCATAATCAAGGCGATAAACCCCGTAAACCATATCCACGTAATTAATTGCCCACGAACTAGAATTAGCAACCTCGCTCTCAACGAAGTAGTGAGGCTAGTTTGTCGTGTTTAGAGGTTCGCAAGGCCATGAACATGCAATTCTAATTATGTGAGACGACACTGATAGTTTCATACTTTAAACCATTTAGTATCGTATGAGATTATCCGGTTTTAGAGTGAATTTAGAGTATTTCGTTGACCAAAATTAGACTTAATTAATCTCCCTCTAAAAATCTCTACAATCAACACTTGCGGTATTTAATATCACACTTGAGCTTGATAGTTAGCTGAATCGGTCCATTCCCCGTGCTCGACATTCCGGTTCTTAAAAAGAGCCACTATATTATTACACGACCAGACTTAAGTGCGAACACTTATCAAGTGATTCAAGTATTCTCCCATGGGGCAATCTAATTGGAAAACAAGGAAGGAAATCAGTTCAAGGTAAATGGTCATGGGTCAAAGATTATTTGGGAGAAGCGAAGAGCTCAAACCGGTAGACTTGTGGACTTTGAGTGAAGTCTAAGTAACTCAAGTGACTCCAGACGTTCCGCGACGTTAAATCGAAAAAGGCCCATGGGAGGGGCAACCCACGGAGGTGTTTTGGTGAAGTCCGAGTAGCCAGACCACCTACGTCGTGCCGCGACGTTTTAATCAAGCGCTCTGGGAGGCAAACCCAAATTGTAAGTGTAATAAAAAGTTAGTGTTACATTTGTCGATGGGCTAGTGAATAAGATGGAAAATCTAAAGTTGGAACCAAAACCCGGAACTTAAGTTCTAGTGTAAAAAATACGAGTCGTGTTGTTTGACTTGACGACCTCTGCTTAGCCAATTTTTGAAGAGAACCGTAGAAAATAGAGAAACGAGTGAATTCACAATGCTCCTCCAAGGAACAAGTTGTTAGGTCCCCCACCAGGTACACTGATAAAAATTTGAACTTAAAGAAACGGTGATAACGGTTCACTCAACGATTTGTTGGGAAACCAAAAGAATCGTTAAGTGACCCGCTCAAGCTACAACAGCCAGACCACGACTCGAAAATGATTCGTTGGGTAACACCATGAGTCATTACGTGAGTCATTAGGTCCTGTGCAAGTAATCCTAACCCTTCTCTCTCTCTTTCGTAGAATTGGGAGAAGTTTCTAAATCAAAATCAAGAACCCGATTTCATCTAATGCCCTCGTTAAACTCACATACAATTAAAGTTTCCAAATTCTTCCTCTTCTCTACTTCTTCTTCTTCACGATAACCCATCGAAAACAACCATATAAATAACTTTCATCAATGTACGTGGCCCATTCAAGGAAGCACACTCACGATAAACACATTGCATTTCATCTCGTAACCAACCAAAATTGTGAGTAGTCTTCCCCATGAAACTTAACATTTTTTATTCCATCATGAAAGTCGAAGACCCATATGCAAATAGGTTTTGAAATTATTTCAAATAAAATTGTGCTTATGTTTATATGTGCCTTGTGATGAAAATAAACCCTAGGAAGAGTTAAACATTGATTTTCAATCATATATTCACTTGGGTAGATTTTAAATTGAGTTTTTGTGTCCGTGGGAATTGAAAACTGAAAGAGGAGGAAGATGAACAGATACATTTTTGAGCACGAGCTACATCAGAGTCGTTGGTCACCAAACGACTGGCCATGTAGCTCGTGCGTAGTGGGAAAATTACTGAGGCAAGGTTCTTAATTGAGTGACCTAACGAACATTGCCTTTGTAACGACTCGTTGGGATCAATCGTCAAGTACACTCGGACCTAATTGAAAAATGTGTACTGGGTAACGAGTGACTTCCATGAATCATTGTCGAGGCACCGAATCTTTTTAGTCACCCGTCGTGACCACCGGCGCCAATTGAAAAATATTTTCTATTTCTATCTCTTCATTTGTGTACTAACCTTGTTTCCAGTACAATAGCTCCACGAGGTACACCAAGGAAGGTTCAAACTAAAAAGAAGGTACCCGAAAGTGCAACTAACCATCATACCAACACTCTGCGAGATGATCCATCCTCCTTGAAGAGTCGCAGGGGGCTCTAAAGAGGAACATGAAGTATCGAGGAGTAGCCGCAGATGACGCACCAGTGAAAATAGGGGCTCAACAAGTTTCAACTACAACCCCGTCGATACTCCCAATTAATTAGCAAGAGATCCGCCTCAACTGCACTAATGAAAGTGCTAGGGCTGCTATTGCACTTGTTCTTGAGGCTCCCACACTCGGGTAGATTATAGAGAGAGCTGATGAGTCGCATGCACAATGAGGGCACTCGACAATGAGCTGATCATATCGGGCACATCAAATAAGCAACTGAGAAATGTGAGGAGATGGTGTGTCCATGACATGCGAGCTATATATAATTGGGATATTTCTCCAAATGACAAAGGCAATCTAAAGTAGAGCATTTATGAGGAGCCAAGGCCGGTAACCACAGTGGCTTAAAGATCTCGCCGTAACTATAGGCAATATTTGAAAAATACAAGTTCTAGTGGTTGACCTGTTATCAGTAGTTACAATCCATGCCTAGTCCAAGAGTTTTATGTAGCATATACAACCATGTTGTAGTGGTTGGCACCCACAGGGGAATCAAAGAAGTGGCATGCATTGAATCAAGTGATGGTGCGTGAGATTTCAGTTGATATATCTGAGGAGACGATATCCAGGATGCCGACGGCGATTATCGCGCTCCACGAACACTGGGAGTTTGATCATAGGCTATCTCGAAATGAGGAAAGTCAAAATAAATAAGTTGAGTAGCATGGAGTGGATACAAAGAAGACACTTGGCTTTCCCGCATCATTGCCACAAAAGGGGCCGTTAGTTGAATGGATGGCCGGTACGTAGTCGCAAATAAAGAAGGCCACACCGAACTTTTAGGCAAATTTCAGGACATCAGAGGCATTGATGGTACTAACAATTAATGACAATATACTAATGATCTTTAACAGAGAAACACTCGTAGCCAACATAATGGAGGGGTATGTAATTAATTTCCCATGGTTCATTGTTGGAGTGTAGATTCATAGGTATGGCTATAAATAATGGCACTACGATTCCCTTCCCTTGCTTGATTGAAAGACTTTGTCGAGTCTCCAAGAAGCAAAATTTCATCGCCTGAGCGTAGAGTGGTTGTCCGTAACATTACCGGGAGATACGATTCGAGATGATACAAACCTGATAGAGGGAAAGGATTCAGCATCTCGCATCTACCGGTGCCACCATACAGCAGAGGCATTTGACAATGGAATGTAGATCGATGCAAAGACAGTCAGCTGAAAGTTAGCTACTGAAACATCAGGGTAGAGAGATAGGTAGCTAAGCCGAGGCTGCGTATGCGACATTCTCCACACCGCCGATGTTCCCGGACCATCATCTATGACAACATCCGCATCTTCACAGTTGCATATCCATGATCCACCACAAACTGGCCCAGTCACGCATATCACAGAGTTCTTGCTTACATGGCTAGCTGCCAGCTAAAGTAATAGCTAAATGTGCACACACGCCTATAGGTCAAAGTCTTGATGGAGCAAAGTTAATCCATGGGTGTCAAAGGAGTTAGAGACATTGTCCGCTTCGCATGGGTGACTCCGAATGCTTTCGAGAGAAGGATGATGAGCGTCTTGCGTGGGGGCCATGTGCAATGAGTTATCTCGATGGATGATACGACGAAGTTGTTCCTATCATGATGACTCTTCATGTTCTAGTCAGAGCCAATGGATTTTTCTAGTGAACTTGATGGAAGGGACTCAACGACTGCGTTGGACTCCGGTAACGAGTCATTAGGTCACCCATTAGAGACACCTCATAGTTTTTCCAAATAATTCTCTAAGGGCTATTTAGTAATTTCCTATTCTCCCAACCATTAAACCACATCGTTTAAGCACTAATCAGACTATTAGTGGGGGGAAATGGTTCCTCCCCTCATTCTCACGCTAATCCTCGTAAGAACATCGTAGATTTCTCTCTCGTAGTATTTCAGCAAGGGCTAGGGATGAACTTTTCGATTTCTTGCATTCTCCGTGTTTCTTCGCTGTATGTGGGTTTTAGCAAGGGGATTCTCCTTCCCTTGCATCCCCAAAGTCCTCCTCAATTTCTTCTATCATTTTTAAGACTTGAGCTTTCGAGTATGAGAAACATTCATGATTATTTTCATTGATTTCACTCAAAATGATGTTTATACTTATTGTTAATATAATCTTCATCAGTTCCTCATCAAATTGTCAGATTATTACAAAAGTTGAATTAAGCCCTAACTTTGAGGTAATGATTTGCGACTTGTTAAATCTCTAGTGAATAAAAAATGTTTTGGGTTGAATTTCTCTAGAATTGTCTTTTGTTTTCATGAAAGGTAAATATCCCAAGAATCAATGACTTTTAGTACGTTGAATGAAATTCTCTATTAGCCGCTTAGTAATTTAGTCAGCTAGAATACAAAACTATACTCGCCTAGTCTCAAATAATCATATCATTCTAGCTTCGCCGATTTAGCAACCTCAAGTGGTTGTCTAGAAAATGTCAACCGATCAATTTGACTTCGCCTTATTTTTTGAGCCGCGCGAGCTCCGCCTTTCGTACTCGATTCGTATTTGGGCCATTTGGTCCATTAGGCAATAAGACATTCAAGTATACTCGACCAGCCCCGTGACCCCATTTAAGTTATTAGTTGTTTTATAGATGGTTACGACGCTTCTAGATACAGCCCGAACAATCTTAGAACTAAGTTTCTGGGACCGTCCGATAAGGCTCTCAGTACATACAATTATTCTGCCCGACTAGTCTAGCACTAGGTGAGCTATTAGCTTAGTAGTCAGCTTAGGTTTTCCAAAGGGGAGTAGAACTTAGCACCGCGCGGTCGGGTTCCACTGCACCTGGGTGTCTCAAATTACGTTGCTAGCGTAGGTTGGAAGATTACTTCGCCCGATTGGCCCTGCATATTTTTGTGATCACCTGGAGCTTCATGGCTTTATACCCTGGAAAGGTATATTGGGTCCTACCGTGGGGTGTGTGTATACATCGAACTCCACGTCTAGCTCACGTAGTTATATGTCGATTATAAACTCTCCCACTAGTCACCCAAATTCAATATCGAATAAGCAAAACAGTTTAAAGTACGTGATCTCGTATCTCGTGTTTCATATTTAGTACATGTCCTTGACCATCGACAAGGTCGCTCACTCATTTTGAATTATACCATTAGTTCAATTCACTTTACCTCGTTGGCCGTCATGCACTCGCCCGCACTTTATATTCAAGATGTTTCTCCCACTTACTCGCAGCATTCAAAGTACTGACACATGCTTTTCATGCTTGATCATTTCATGATACAACCGCAGTTCTCTATCTGAACACATAGTCATTTTGGCCAGAGCATTCCCATTTCAGCTGGATCGCATGAGTCCTCATCTTGAGGGCCTCTGTTTATTTACTTCAGATGGATATGGTTTTGTATAGACTTAGAGTTAGCCGGGGACCTATCCCAACTCCTCAATAGCTGGCTTCTCTTTAATTTACTTGTCTTTCAAAATTGTATTTCTGATGTATTACTTTCTTTCTTACTTTCGCCTTACATTTTCTTAAACCTGATAACTGTTATTTGGGAAACTACTGCGGCATGTTTTAATGTAATGTTTGTGGTATAATAAACCGGGTTGACTTGGGGTCACTTGTGGTTTCAAGTACTATTTTATGTCCAGGTATTGGTTCTACGTGACACCTTGCATACTCGACATTCCACGACCGATCGCATACTTCTACGCTATATCATTTTATGATATAGGACCCGACTCTCACCCCCACCCCGCTCTTAGACAACTTATCTGGAAGTTAGCTATCACACAGTGAGTCCTCATCTCCGAGGACCCGATCATCTATATTTTTTTATGTATTTAAATCTTAGCTTGCTGAGTTAGTTGGGGTCTTGGTCACATCAACTCATCATAATGTTTAGAGGTTATTCCGACATATATATGTATTCACTTCGCATTTTATATTCTACCGTTATATTCAAGCTAGACTTCCTCTTAAGGGATTGTATTATCGATTATTCAAGATCTTGGTTGATTTAGATGTATGCTTATGCCATGGTCACTCAGTCTCTTAGGCTCCTTGTCCCTTGTTGTGATTCTAGCCTCTGCTCTGTCAGTGAAAAGACCTCGCGTGAGTTGAAGGGAAGGACATCGCTATGAGGTCAAGGGAGCCTAGCATTCAGTTTATAGAAAGTTTAGTAGAGGCACCCTAGAGAGTTCCTAAAGGGTGTTCAGTGCATGTTTCTGTGTGGGAAACCCGCATATGCACAGATTGTCTAGCAAAATGATAGGGCCATGGTAGAGGTCGAGACCAACACCGCCTTAGCAGCTCCACCAACACGCTTAGCTCGCAGGGGTGCATCCACTAGCGGTGGTGTGGACACGCTGTGACCGCTTATGTCCTCTCATCTCTCATCAGAGTAGGAGGTCTCCCCAAATATGGTCACCAAAGGCATGAGTATTTAATCTTGATATTTACATTGTTAGATCCAGGCTACCTTGTCTTTTAGAAGCCCTATGTTGCTAGTAGTTTCCTGTGGTCACCCCAAAACTATCACAACCCTTCTCAATCTCTACTCTACTTCTATGACTCGCTTATAACTCGACTAGTATAAAAGTTTCCCTATCACATTCTTTCGAAAATTCACCTCAGCAGACTTAGTAGATTTAGACAAGACAGAATTCTGATGTTATCTTTGGTATAGATTGGCTACATGCATGTTATTCCCGTGGATTATAGAACCCGTAAGGCAGTTTAGATTTCCGGTGAGCCAATCCTTAAGTGGAAGGGTAGTTCACTATGCCCGTAGGTCACTTTAATTCCTACCTTAAGGCCGAAAGATGATTTCTAAGGATTGCATTTACCATCAGTTGCTAAGGATGCCACGCCCGAGACCCTCGAATCTCCAAATAGCCTTACAAGCAGCGAAAGATCCAAAGGTTTTCCTGCATGACCTAACAGAGTTCTCCGAGCAGGAGATTCACTTTGGTATTGATCTTCTTCTAGATACGTAGGCCTATATCTATTCCTCCTTATAGAATGGATCCAAACAGCTAAAGGAGTTGAAGGAGAAATTGAAGGATTCTAGATAAAGGATTCATCGGACCTAGAAAACCCTCGTGCGGCGCACCCATTTTCTTTGTTCTAAGAAGGATGGATCTCTTTGTATATGCATTGACTACCGATAGTTGAACAAGGTTACAATCAAGACCAAGCATCCCCTTCCCAGGATTGGATGATTTGTTTGACCAACTCAGTGTGTTAAGTGCTTCTCAAAGATAGAACTCGTGTCCGGTTATCACTAGCTCGTAGTTAGGAGAGTGACATCCCAAAGAGCGGGCCTTCAAGACTCATGGTCACTATGAGTTTGTAGTTATGTGTTTTGTACTAACAAAATGCCCCTTCGCAACTTTATGGATTTGATGAACAGGTGTTTGCCATATTTTGACATGTTTAGATTGTGTTCATAGATGAATTCTCACATATTCTCTAGATGTGGAGGTGCATGTCGCTCATTTAAGTGATTGTACTACGAGACACTTTGTCATACCAAAGGCCATAAAGCGACCCGATTGTTCAAATGGAAAATAGGAAATTCTCGCATCTAAATACAAGTGGGACAAGTCATCCAAGACACGTGAAGTACTCTCACGATTCTTGGTATGACTGTGAAGTGGACGGAAGAGTGGGCAAGAACTCATGGTTTAGGGGGTGACCACAGAGGAGCAATGGGATTCGTGGTCGTGGCAATGTGAGTCGTTAGGTTGGTCATGGTCCAAAGCCGATGAATTTTGAATCTTGGGCAAAGGCTCTTCAACATTGGGTAACCACGAGTCATTAGGTGCAGCATGAGTCGTGATGTTCCTGATGGTGACTCGAAGAAAAGGTTTTCCCAAAGTGCTGACAATGGGAGAAGGTAACGGATCATGGTAAGTGGTAACGGCTCATCTAGTCCCGATGGACCGGCAAGGTGATTTTTCCCGTGTGGAATTTAGCTAAGGGATTTTTTGTAATTACCGAGTTCCTAAGACCTAAACTATGCTATTTTTAGCTCGGGACCCTAGAAGGGTTTTTAGAGTGCTAAACCTATCCTTAAGTTCGACCATTCCATGGCATGCATGTTTAAAGTTCTTCCTTGGATATCAATCTTGATAAATTCTCCAATCTTCTCCAATTCCCTTTGGGCTTTGAAAGGAGGTAAATCGATTTACCCAAGTATGGTGGACTATGATATTGAGAGTTCCTTTCACTCTCATGCTCACAATTCTTCAATTCCATAAATTTATTCTAGATTTAAGTTCATGATCTTATAGGCTTATTCCAAATCTTATGATTCCATTATGATATTGATCTTCCTAAGCCCTAAATTATGATTTATGATTATTGATTCATAATTTATGAATATCAAGTATATGTATTTTCACAAGTATGCATGCTCTACATGATTTACAAATTACAGACTATTGGCCGATTAATGCCCTTACTCATGGCTAATCATGTATTTCAATACATCAAGTATGTTATGTTTTAATTGGCCATGAACACAACATCACATTACACATATCTCCTATGTACAGCGTTTTTTGAGTGCTTAGTAACTTGTAGTGAGACCATGTCACAAACCCTATGGTCTCGTAACTACGTGTCACCAGGTATATGCATATATTTTTGGATCCCTTTGATATCACATCATGCATGTCCTATGTCCGGAAAGCTTGGGACTCGGGCCCTTTCCACTTGGACGAAAGAGGGGGAATCATGTAAGCTTTATCATGATGGTATGATTAAGACTTTGAAGCCCCATTGTTCCTCATGATTTATGCATGGTTATGTTTATGTTACTTTGGATCAAGTTATTTTTTATAAAGTTTCTCCTATGATTATGATTATGATTGGATAATGAATGGTTTGAAAACCTTGAGCCCTTATGTTTATTTTATGATATTTACTGCTATCATGTTGTCCTTACCCTTATGAACTCTTATATATTTAAAAATTGTCCATTTTTACTTATGTCGCATACTTAGTACATTCCAAGTACCGAATGCATACTCTATTCTATATCATTTTATGATACAAACTCGAACGTTTAGGCTCCGCCTCCCGCCGTTAGTCGACCTCGTAGTTAGTATTATTCAGTTGCTGGTGAGTCCTCATCTTTTTGAGGGCCATTGTTTATCACTGTATTAGTATTTTCTGGCCACTTTTAGTGAGTTAGTTGGGGTCTTGTCCCATCAACTCGGCCGCATGTGTAGAGGCTTCTGCATATAGTATGTATTCACTTTAGAACTGTGTTATGTGTTCAGATGTTCAAATGTTATTATATTCTCAAACTTCCACTATTTCACATGTTATACTTTTCACATTTGTGATGTTGAGCTTTAGATGTCATGTTCATTCCATGGGCTCCACTCTGAAGCCTCGGTTCTTTGCACGTGTCTCCGATCTATGCTTAGTGTTAGGGTCGTGACACTCTTAAGGATTTACAGCCTATTTGCCAAATTCAACAAGGGTGAGTTTTGGCTGAACTCAGTAGAATTTTTGGGCCATGTGGTGTCAAGTGAGGTGTAAAAGGGACTCTCAAAAAGATAGAAGCCGAAGAATTGGCCTTGGACCAAATTGGTCCTTCTGCATATTAGGAGAGTTTCTTGGGCTTAGCTTGGTCTCCTGTGTATATTTGTTGAGGGATTTTCATCCATTGCATCACCGTTGACTATGTTGATCCGTAAGAAAGTCAAATTTCAAGTGGTCGGATGCCCTGTGAGAAGAGTTTTCATGAGCTAAAGACTTTACTACTTCTACTAATATTAACTCTACCCGAGGGTACATATGGATTTTTAAAGGTATTATGACACTCCTAGGTTGGTCTCTAGTTATGTGTTGATACAACATGGCAAGGTCATTGTGTATACCTTTTAGATAGCTTAAGACCTCATGAGAAGAATTACGTGACGCACAACCCAGAATGGGCAAAGAAGGGTGTTTTCATCAAGATCCGAGACACTATTTGTATGGAGTGCATGTAGACGTGTTCACTTGACCTGGCGCAGTCCGCTTGTGTTTACCTGCATGACCCCGGAATTTGCGAAAAGGAGGTGGTTAGAGATTCTAAAGGATTATGACATGAGTTTCCTTTTACAATCCGGGCAAGGCCACGTACCGATGGATGCCTCTTAGGCAGCTATCCATGGAGAGTTTTTCTCATGTGGAAGATGGAAGAAAAGAGTTGGTGAAGGATGTGCGCCAGCTAACATGAGATTAGGAGTTCGCCTTGCTGACCTGTGATGCAGGTGTCATTGTTCGAATAGTTCAAAATCCTCTTTTGGTGACTTTTCAAGGTCACATAGGCAAGATGAGGATCCTATTTTGCTAAAGTTGAAGGAAACGGTTCTGGGAATCGTAAAGTAGAGGTCATCTACCGGCGAGATGGTGTACTTTGATATCGGCCTGTGTTCTCGCATGTCGATGAATTAAGGAACGGATGTTTCATGAGGCTCATTGTTCCGGATATTCTCTACATCTAGGTGCCACCAAGATGTAAACCGTGACCGACGAGAAGTCTATTGGTGGAATGGTAAGTGAAGAAGGACATATCGAAGTTTGTGTGGCTATGTCCGGAACTACCAACAAGTGAAAGTGGATTATCAAAGATTGTGGGAGGTGTACTACAAGAAATTAGTATCCCCACTTGGAAGTGGGAAGAGATCAATATGGACTGCATTACGGGTTTCTCGTACACGTCAATAGTATGATTCCATTTGGGCGGTTGAGGACATGTTGACTAAAGAAACCTATTTTCTACCGATCAAAATCACGCACTGGAGTATGCTAAATTGTATATTCGGGAGTTAGTCTGGGCCAGTGGTGTTTCCTTGTCCATCATATCAAATAGAAGTACTACCACTCATAATTTGAAGTTGTTTCAGAAGGGACTTGGTACTAAAGTCAAGCTGACAACTTTTTTCGCCCGCAGATGAATGGTCAAGTCAATCCAACCATTCATACCTTGAGAATATGGATATATGGGATTGCTCTTCAAAGGTAGCGGGATGTTCATTTACCTCTTATTGAGTTTTCTTACAACAATGCTAATACTCCAGTATTCAAATGGCTCCCTTTGAGGCTCTTTGGGAGGAGGTGTAGGTCGCCATTGGTTGCTTTGAAGCTACATTGATAGCTCATTTAGTTCATGAGGCTATGGATAAAGTTTAACTTATAAGGGAAAGGATGAAAATAGCTCGAGTCGTTAGAGTCCCATGAGGATGCGAGAGGAGAGAACTTGAATCTCTGGAGCCGATGATCGGGTGTTTCAAAGTGTCTCCCAAGGGAAGGAGTGATGAGGTTCATAAAGAAAGGGAAGCTTAGTCCCCTGATATGTTGGCCCGTACAGATCAGGAGACTCTGCCAAGGGATGGGTGGCCTATGAGCTGGAGTTGCCCTCGCAGTTGGCCTCTGGGACATCCAAACTTTTCATTTATCGCTCTTGAAGAAGATGATTAGTGACCGGCTTTGGTTGTACCGGTGGAGAGCATAGGTGTGAAGGATAACCTTAGCTATGAAGAGGTTTCGGTTGAAATCCCTGACGCCAGTGTTTGGAAGTTAAGAACAAAAATATCTTCACAAAGGTTCGTGGAGGAATCACTTGTTGAGGGAGCTATATGTGAAGGAAAAGCGTATATGATAACAAATACCATAATCTTTTCCCTTCCGATGCAAATCCACCTTGAGGAACCAGCTTTCCTCCTTAGTACTCTATTTAGTTTCCAGGTTCCGCCCATGTCTCCTGGGCCATTTGATGTTAGTGCTTGTGTTTGATTCATAATTTAGTCCCCATGGTCTAACTGAGCCGTCCACTCCATCGCTTTTAGCTTATATCTGTTTTTGGGATTGCAGTTCCTTTCATAGTTATTCAATATGTTTACCCATATTCGAGGACGATTGTTCCCCAAAGGACAGAGATATTGTAAATATCCTCGAAGTACCTAAGACTAGACTTGGGATTTGAAAGGGTTTTAAGGAGAACAACCTAGTGTTTAACTCCTGACTTTTCACCCCAGTGGCATGAATGTGCAAGGGACGACCAACGGGTCATAGGATGGAGCCATTGTAAGATAGAGTTGGTCATATATGGTAGGGGGTCAGTGGCACGATCCATCATAGCAAGCCATGGGTCGTTAGTAGGCGGTCGCTGTAGTTGGAGGAGTCAAACTAGTGAGTTATGAGAGCAAACCACTGATTAGAGACAGGTATGACTCGTGGTTAGGAGTCATGGTGGTAAGGTGGGTTTTCGTGAAATCTCTTCGGACGCCCCATCGAAGGTACGACTTAATAGGGAAGAACCTACGCAGCTGTTGGTTAGACCGTGGAAAACCTTTAAACCTAGGGATGAAGCAAAGGGCGAAGAAAAGAAGGAAACCACAAGTCATAAATGTAACACCAAGATACGGTAGAGTTGCTGCTTCTGGGATAATGAACAGCTTTTTCCCGCGAATTTAATAAGTGGCATTTTTGTAATTCCTAAGATCCTAAAGCCTAAACTATGTTGTTTTAAGATCAGTTAGGAGGATTTTAAGAGGGTTTAGTCTATTCTAAACCTACCCTCCCTATACATGCAAGTTTACAAAGATTCAAAGAGATCAAGTCTAGAATTCTTCAAGTTCTTCCTAAAATCTCTTGGCCTTTCAAGGAATGGTGTAAAAACTGGGCCACTCCAAGTATTTAGGGTCATAAATGAGAGTTTCCCTTCACTTCATGCCCAAATCCCATCTCAAGTTCATGAATTCAACCGTATCATTCTATGGGGTCTTAACCTAATTAATGATATTCTCTATGTGTTATTCATAGTTCAATTTCCTTCATGGTTTAAATGATGTTTTAAGATTCATGGGAAAGTTCTATACCTATGTTGATTACAATTCATGATTTCAAGTTTTAAAAACATGTTGCTCAATTATGCAAGTTTCATGAAAAGTTGAGTTTATGATTTATGCTTTCAAGTATGATGAAATTTCTAGCATGTATGAATGTTAAAAAATCACCCATGAATATATTTATGATTGTGCTTATGATGTCTATCTCTTGCAAGCATGATGTTAAGATTTGGCAAGCACACCTGCTAAGCAAGATTTCATGATTTAGCCAAGGCTAATAAGTTGAGTTATCTCTGTGTTGGAGTCAAGAATCCCCATATGTTAAGATTTAAGTTTATGTTTTGAATTCTTATGATTATATGAGCATTATATATGTTTTGGGAGTAGTGTGTAATACCGGCAGGGCTAGGTGTTCCAAGATTCCCTGGCCTCACACCATACGCCAACGTAGGTATACCTTTGAGCCTCTCAAGAGAGCATTTCCTTGTCCCAAGGGGGCACACCATAATATAACAATTTGCTTAATCCTTCACCCTGACAAAGCTTAGGATGGCTCTCCTCCACGTAAGCAAGACGGGACTACCGCGAGCCATAATGATGGTGGTTCGTTTTTGTTAAGACAAGTCTCCCATTGTTCCTCGTGATTTTAGTTAGTCCATGTTTTTAGTGATTTGATCCAAGGATCAGCTTTTATGATATTTTACCTATGATTTTATATGGCAAGCCATATGTACTTATTTAAGTTATGTCTATTTCATGTTTTCGCATTCCAACATACAAATTTTTACTCTCAAAATCTTATGATATGATTTAAGATATGCATGATTCCAGTTAACATTTACTTAGCCTATTTTACTTACTCTTGTATATCCAGTACATTTCAAGTATTGAACATATACTCTATGATGTATCATTTCGTGATAGATGTGCTCGTACGTTCAGATTTAGTCTCGCAGTTTAGCGTTTCCCGAGTTCAAATTTAGACAGCTTTACTGGGTGAGTCCTCATCTTACGAGGACTTTCAAAATAGCTGAGTTGCTGTTATTTGCTACTCTGCATTTCCTCTAGTGAGCCAGTTAGTCTCAACAATATGATAGAGGCTTATTTACGCTTGTATATCTAACTTCAAATTCAAGTTGTTTTGAGATTTCTATTATTTAAAAATATTTTACTATTCAGACATCCGCTATTTCAAATTTTAGTCTTCCACTTTATTGATGTTGAGCTTTAGTTTTCATGTTCATTTCATGGGTCGACTTGGAGACATTTGTCTTAGGTTCTGTGTCTATATCCAGGCCTAAGTTTGGGTTGTGAAAGTTAAGCTCAATGATTGCGACGGTCTATTGTTATATTTGAATCCATGGTCATGTCGGCCGTGTCAATGGCACATGATGGCCGTGGTGACACTTGTGTTGTTTGATGCACTTGTTATTAGTGGTTACTAGAGTGGCTTGTGGCTGCTTGTGTAAAGCTTGGGGATAGACTGCTAGGGATGGTAATACTTAGCTCTTCGCCTAGTGGCTCGTTGATGGACAAGCTAGACGTGAAATAATAGTACTATGTTATAATAGTTGGGTTGTGGGGGTTTGAGAGCCATAATTCTGCTGTTTGAGCATGTATTATTATTGTTGTTGATTATTTTGTGTTGTGTTTGAGGCCTTGTGGCTTATGGATACTCGATGCAAGAGAGTTATTCCGGCTAGGGGCCGATCCCGAGGTTCCTTGTATTGTGGATACCCGACACATGAGAGTTTTTCGACTAAGGGGTTGAGCCCAAAGAGTGAAATGACCTACGAGGTTGAGAATCATGTCCTCCATGGTGTCGAAGAGACATGATTTGAGAGTATTCCGACATGTATGAGCCTTCCTAGGATCGCGATTGGCTCTTTAATGGTTAGAGCGAACTGTGTGCAATTGGAGAGAGGGTCCGAGAGTGTTTGTTTGATGATGCTGATTGAGTGGTGTTTACTTTGATATGCTTGGCTTTATATTATGATTGCTTCTCGTGTTATCTGTTATCTCGATAACATGGATACTAGATTTTGGCTAGTGTTAGCTTAGGCTATTGAGAGGTCTAGAGATGATGATAGGTGAGCAATGTCGGCTAGGTGCTGTGTGATGTTGTTTACTTGTTGGACCTATAGAGACCAGGTAGGTTCTATTTGTGTGCTTCTTGTACTCCTGCCGTGTTATAGGCTAGGTAGGTTCTATGTGTTTACTTAAGTTGAGTTCTCCTTCTACTTCAGATCTCGTATATCCGTGGATATCTAATCTAAGTCTTTCAATTGTTTCTTCCTTCATACTCTGTGCATTATTGTACTAACGCCCTATTTGTGGAATTGCATTCATGCTCGCAGTGATGGAGGGCTGGTAGGATCGAGTTATTGGTTGGCCGAGAGAGTTCCAGCAGAGTCAGGTGCTCCAGTCTTTGTGAGTTGGCGTAGGCTGAGTTATGGAAAGTTAGGGGCCTTGTCCTGCATAGCTTGTTTTTTATTGTATTCTGTGAGGCTCATAGACATCTCAGGGTGTAGCGTCATTGTTGTATGTCACAACCCGAGCATAGGCTCGGATCACGACATGGGACAAGGAGCCCCGAGAGCCTCCAAGTCGATCCATGGCATGAACATACATATAGCTCAATCAAGTAAAGAGGAAGACTTAACATAAATATCATGGTGGAAATTCGAACATAACATGACAATCAATATAACCCAAGTATTAAGCTAAACACACCCATTGTCTGAAAGCCTCTACATCTCGATGAGCTGATGGACAAGACCCCACTAACTCTAATCTAAAACTGAAAATACGTAAACATAATCAACAGAAAAGGGGCCCTCACAGATGAGGACTCACCAAATAGAGACTAAATGCTAAATCCGTGAGGCCGGCTAGTGACGGGGTCACGAATCAAGCCTGAGCCTATCATGAAACGATGGACATTCGCGTAGTATGCACGCACGTGAAATGTACCGAGTATGCAAGGTAAGTAATCTGATCATACCTACGTTGGCGCGTAGTTTTGAGACATAGGCCACCACCAACCTACTCTGCTAGACACTACTCCTAAAAGACATGCGCATGCTCTCCATCATTTTTAAACTGTTTCACTCATCGTCTATTGTCAAAACCGAATAATCATGAATATACATAACTGAAGCCATACATGAGAGCCTTAGCTCAAACCTTACCACAAACTGAACATAATTGGGGGTATTGACTCCAAAATCATGTGGTAAGCTAATTAACTTGAAATCATACATCATACGTGAACATATGGGCTTGCCCAATACTTAAACATGCTTGATTCACTTGAAAACATGATCATAGACATGGGATATCTTGAAAATATTTTCATCAATAATATCTCATCATACTTGAACATTCATCATAAATTTCAACTTTCAAAAATAAAATCAAATTGCCAACTTGAACACAAATTTAATACTTAAAATATTATTGAAAATAATATAAAACTTGCCCATGAATCATAAATTCAATAGTACAAAAATACTTGTATCATACCCATGTAGAAAATTAGGAAATTCATGAATTAGAGGGGGATTGAGCATGGCTGTGAACAAATTCACCCATTCATAACCCTACATACCCGAGATGACCGATTCCACCACCCCTTGATTTCCCAATGAAGAATCGAAGAAAACCTTGAAGGGATTAAGCTTGATCACTTCTCTAGCTCTGTAAGTTTTCATGCATGAGTAGGAAGGTCTAGAATGAACTTGACCTTAATACTCACTATTATAGCTTAAAAAGACATAATTTAGGACTTAGGACATAGGAATCAATGAAAAGCTACTTCACTTGCATCAATTAACTGAACGGCCGTCCATCAGGGACTCGGATGAGTCGCTAGCGTGGAAACGACCGCCATCGTACCGGGTCACAGTTCCACTGCCATTTTTTCACAAAGGGTCTCCCATGAGACCAATGATCAATAAGCATTGCTGAAAACCTGTCACCATCAGTAGTCGTTCCTGCCTTTCAAACCTCAAGATCCCACTCAACTACCGACCACGACTAATTGACGAAACGTGGTGCCGTATCACGACTCATTACGGTGTTGGAACCGTAGGTACACCTGCCACTTCAACCTTCTCCTTCCAATTTCCCTTGACCACTGTGTGACTTGACGACTGTGGGGATGATCATGACTCAGGGTCACACCCCATGGTCACCCCAACTCGAATTTTCCAATTAAGTCAACATCCCTTGATCACGGGAAAATATAGGTCCCGTGGATGTTCTTGGCAACTTAAATAAGTCGTGGTTCTAAGCTATTCGACATTTTCATGTGATTTTATATAAAAGTGAAGATATTTGCTAACCAATACATTAGCTTTGTTTGTAGGTTTTTTATGACTTTGAGGAGCTAATTCATGAGTTGGTGAAGTAGAGGCTTGAGACCAAGAACACGCAAATGTCGGCAAAGAGGGAGGCTCAAAACAGTCTCGCCCGCGCGCCGGCACCGTGCCACGGCAGTCAGTTGCCCAAGACAGCCCTCGCCGCGTTGGCAACGTGCCACGCAGGTGGCACCGCTGGCGGGAGCATGGTGCAACGCTGCCCTCGCAGCGCCACGCCGCCAACGCGCAGCCGCTGTGCTGATTTCCTGGCGATTTCGTAAAGCCTCAAGAAGCTGGCCGTGTCAATGAGGCAATGTCTTCATCTCCGTGACACGTTGTTTGTTATTCGGGACAAATTTCTACTATTATAAATAGCACACTTAGGTTTATTTTCACAAATTCGACTCTTGGTGGAGCAAGAACGTGGTTACAAAAGTAAATACTGGAGTACTTGCAATTCAGGTTCTTTCATCTCTTTCTTCTTCTTTTCAATTGCTTGTATGATTCACACTTGTTTTAGGATGATTAATCCACAAATGAGTGGCATAATTTTCTTGCTGAGGTTATGAACTGTGTTGCAATGTAATTAATAATTGCCGGTTTAATTTTCTCTTTTCTTCCATGGTTGTTCTATTTAATTCTTGTTCCTACTACATTAATGTCCGGCCACGCTAATGTAAATCCAAAAAGTCCTATTTTCACCCGAGAGGGCAAGAAATTGGAAAGTTGTGGAATTAATAGGATATGATCTTTTTCTTGGTTCGGGAGAATTAATCATTTACCTTCTAGATAGAAATATACCGAAAGTCGTATTAATATGTGTGGAACTGCTCGTATTGCTAGAACTTGAATTCCTTCTTAATAAACTTAAATGTAGGTGGAAGGTTCATGATTCTGTTAAGCTAAATACGAGAGTTTTAATCCATAGTGCAGTTCCGACTAGCAAACCGAGGAAAAGATAAAACCATAGAAATTAATAGTTCGTTTCTTCACATGTTCTTCGTAACCTCGCATGCTCTTAACCATTGTTTAGATTCAATTGTATAAATAGCTTAGTTTAGTATAAAAATATATTTCCCAAAACAAACAATCTTCTTTACACCGTTGTCTTCATTGTTAGTTTTAGTAAATTAACACGTGGAAAGGTTTTACCCCCGTAGTCCAAATTCTTTTGGGTTTGACATTCCTGGTTTCAAAAAGAGCCACTATATTACTTGTACGACCCGCATACTTGCGGGCTCATCAAGTTTTTGGCGCCGCTGCCTGGGACTCCAGGCAATCGGTAAAAATTTATTTTTCTTAAGTGTTAGTTAAACATCATACAAGCGTTGACAATCTTGTTTTTAATTTTATTTTATTTTAAAAGAAAAATTTTTTTGATTGTTTTTGGATACCCTTCTTGACATGACATCTTGGAATGTAAATGGTTTAGATGGTGAATACTCACACTTTGATGAGTCTGTCCAATTTCGGAGGACACCACTTGTGGCAAGACTATAACACGCGGTAACATATGTGGATGTGGGCAAGATGGCCATCGGGATGGCCGTCCGAATGCATACTCCCTTCCCGAACCCCTACTATGATCCTTCTGCTGTTTTTGCCGAATATGTGCATGATTTAAAAATGAGCACTGGGGACGCCAAGCTCTGACAGAAGACATGCCAAAATGTATGCTTGAGCAAAATGTATAACGAGGGGAGGTGGTGAGCTAATGAGAATTCACTAGCAGAGAATGGAGAAGCTCTAGAAAGGATGAGCTTTAAATTCACTGAGATGATTGCCGAGGCCTGAAGCCAGACGACCGTGTGTACGCTTGTAGGCGATACTAAGAGGAACTACAAGAAAGACAGTAAGTGAATTCTTGGATGAAGCCTGAACAATTAGAATCTCTTGAGAGTCCCCGTGATGAGCTCATACTTGTAGAAAATCCATCTGTGGGAGAAGAGATGTAGTATACACCATTTGGAAAATACCGAGTGATAGATGTTGATGCGAAGGAGAGGTATACAAGCAGGCCAATTGCATTGCGCCGTAACCAAGGTGCACCGACCTTACTCAAAGCATTTTTCTACCTTAAGTTTGGTTGACTACATAGAAATAGAGTCTTTCGAGCTTATAGAGAAATGTCAAGAGTGAGGACCAAGCCCCATATATTCCTAAATTTGTCGAGTTCAATAGACAAAACGACTTCACTTACTAAGGACCAATGAACGTCAAAGGTACATCTACCTAGTGGTCCTCACAAGATTTCACCACCACCCCGAGAGCATAAAAGAAAAATTAGAGAAGAAATTAGGGTGAGATTCATCCTCAAGGTGGAGGAAAAGTGGTGAAATCCCAATACGTCGTGCCGCGACGTAAATTAGGCGCTGCTTGGGAGGCAACCCAAGGGTACCATATAGGTACCATTTAATTGCTTGCATTTTTATTGATTTTATTTATTTTCATCTTTTGTTGTTTTTGGTGGTTAAGCACGATGGGGAAGTCCGAGTACCCGTGAAGGAGGAAGCTAACAAGCGTGGAAGAGAAAAAGTGTGGGGTGAACACCCACTCGCAAATTTGAACGAAACCATGTTGTTGGCTAGGCCTAAAGGCCTCAGGGAGTATTTCTCACCCTCTTAAAACGTTAATTTGATGCTATGAGGACATAGCATGATTTAAGTGTGGGGTGAGGAAATTTCATGAAATTTCAAAAATTTTCTGTGCTTAACAAATTTGTTCATACGTTGTGGAAGAAAAAAAAAGTTATTTGGAGAAATTTGAAAAATTTTTGTGAGTCAAGCATGAATTAATAACCCGTTGCTTGTCAGTTTCTTTCGGGAGATGGGGGTCTTTAACCGAAGAATAAAAATTTTTATTTTTTTATTTTTCGTTGTCTCGTATATAATGTTTATTACAGGTAGGACTGTTTCCTAAGATGGATGGATGACGACCGTCTTGGAGGAAAATTAGTCAATAGGTTTTTTGTTCTTTTTGCAAACTCATAGCCAATGGATGCTTGATATTCTTTATGTGTTATGAATGATTGTGAGGTGCAAGTATGTTTTAGTATTAAAGCATGTAAATGTATAACTTTGGCTGAGATAACAGATTTGGAACTTGACTTTTGCATATCAGTTTAATTTAAACTTTTTAGTGGACAGACGGTAAGAGTCATTTAATGTGTTTTAATTATGTATAATGATGTAAGGTTTGAGTATTCTGTGTTATTCGAATGTCTAGAACTTGCCTGTGTGTATGAAGCGAAATGAAGGGTGTAAATTGTGGGAGATGATTTAGGCATTTCTTTGAATTAACGAATCTTTATCCTCGCTTTACCTACCTTGAGAAAATTAATCCTAAGTGAGCCCCGTTGAGCCTTGAACCTATTCCTTTGATAGCCGCAACATAAGCCTGAACCTTTTCTTTCATTAACCTTGAATTTGACCCAAAGCTCCTAAGCGCTTGAAGAAGAAAACTTTCAAAGAGTAAAGGAGTGGAGAGAAGGAAAAGAAATGAAAAGTAGCAAGTAGGAGTTGAGAAAAGGTCGAAGGTGCATTCTGTGTAAAGATGGTTGATTGTTAAGGAGTAAGAAACAAATGAATGAAAAAAATAATTTATACAACTCCTTACTAATGAGCTCAAAGTGCCTAAGAGAAATGGGGGAGCAAAAGAGGAAAAAGAAAAATACCAAGGATAAAAAGGTGAAGTAAGGGAAGGAAGTTCACAATGAGGGAAAGTGATGTATTGAAAGCGCCAGGAAGATAGTCACTATTACCGATCACAATAGTACCTACCTACACCTCGAAAGTACATTACAACCTAAAAGTCCTAACTGATCTTACATTCGCACATCCTCAAATTAGTGAATACAACACTAAGGGCAAGCTTTTATGGGTCATTACATGGTACATGTGAATTCTTTGTGAGAGTGAGTGAAATTTACTAGGTTCTACACATGTTTGGTGATGTAAAAATTATTTTTTGCGTGTGATGGGGTAACTCTCTTCCGTGAGGGCACATGTTTAATGTGAAGGATAAAATTCATGTGGGATTTCTTAATCAGTTGATTGACATGAGTTTGCTAAGATTGAGAGCGATTCTGAGGTTGAGAAGTCTTAACATAGTTGTATTTTGTAGCATGTTTTATTTTTAGCTTGTATCTTAAATAATCATCACAAATGTAATTTGAATATCTTGATAGATTAGCTTATGTGTGAGTCTTTATTCACATGAGATGTAAGAAGGTTGTTCAAGGACGAACAAGATTTAAGTGGAAGGTGGGATCACTGAAAATATAGGTCCCGTGATACACTTTACAACTTAAATAAGTCGTGTTTTCTAAGCTATTCGATACATTTTCACGTGATTTTAGTATATAAAAGTGAAGATATGTGCTAACCAACATGATTAGCTTTGTTTGTATGCTTTTATGACTTTGAGGAGCTAATCTTGCTGAGTTGGGTGAAGTAGAGGCTTGAGACGGAAGAAACAATAAATGCACTACAGTAGAGTACTTAAAATAAATTTCGTCGCGGCCGGGTAATCGTGCCACGGCAGTGTGCCGCCTGAAGATGTGCCTCGCCGTTGGCAACGTGCCACGGCGGTGGTGGCACCGCGATGGACATGATGCACCGCAGCTGCTCGGGCGCCGTGCCACGCTAACGCGCGGCAGGCCGCTGGGCTGATTCTGTGGCGATTTCCGTAAAGCCTCCGCTGCTTCGGTCGTGTCATGAGGCAATGCTCCGCGTTACACTCCGTGACACGTTGCTTGTTATTCCGAGACAAATTTCTACTATTATAAATAGCACACTTAGGTTTATTTTCACAAATTCTGACTTGTGAGCAAGAACGTGGGTTACAGTAACATTGAGGACGAAAATTCTAAGGTTCTTTATCTCTTTTCTTCTTCTTTTTCAATTGCTTGTATGATTAACACTTGTTTCAGATGGATTAATCCACAAATGAGTGGCTAATTCTCCTTCTTGCCGAGGTTGGTGAACTTTGTGTTGGCAAATGTAATTATTGAATTGTTGGTTTATTTTTCTCTTTTCTTCCATGGTTGTTCTATTTAATTCTTGTTCCTACTACATTACCGTCCGCCAATGTTAATGTAAATCCAAAAAGTCCTATTTTCACCCGAGAGGGCAAGAAATTGGAAAGTTTGAATTACGATATGATCTTTTCTTGGTTCGAGAATTGGGAATCGATTTACCTTCGATAGAAATATACCCGAAAGTCGTATTAGTCATGGGAACCGGCTCGTATTGCTAGAACTTGAATTCCTTCTTATCACGAAAAATGTAGGTGGAAGGTTCATGATTCTTAAGTTGGGTTAAATACGCAGAGTTTTAACTACGTGCGTAGTTCACTAGCAACCTGAGGAAAGATAAACCACGTAAATTAATAGTTCAAGCTTCTTCACATGTTCTTCGTAACTCAGCATGCTCTTAACCATTGTTTAGATTCAATTGTATAATTAGCTTAGTTTAGTATAAAATATATTTCCCAAAACAAACAACTTTTCTTTACACCGTTGTCTTCATTGTTAGAGTTTTATAAATTAACACGTGGAAAGGTTTTACCCCGTAGTCCACTCCTTGGGTTCGACATTCAAGTTCTTAAAAAGAGCCACTATATTGGCTTGTACGACCCGTACACTCTTATGCTCATCAAGTTTTTGGCCACGAATCACTTAACAACTTGTGGTCAACCTAATGGGTCACATGATGACCTCGTTCGGTGACTGCGTAAAAATCCTTTTTCTCCATTTCAACTCCTAGGTCTGATCTTAGGTTTCGGGGTATAACAATATCTCCCTTGGGAACATTCATCCTGAATGTTGAAAATCACACAAAAGTAGAGAATTCAATCATCATACTCAAATACTAATCATTTAAGCCGAAACTCATGTGTAATGACTAACTCCATTCAAACTACATGACCGAACCGAATTCATGAATCATACATACATCTATATACGTGAAATAAGTCAGGCACATGAATCGAATATGAAACCGAATAAAGTTTTAGGAAAAACTCCATACCTCAAGCTAGAACTAAGTGGGTAGGGAATAAATGGGTATCTAGCCATCATATCCACTTCGGTTTCCCATGTAGCTCCATCAACATGTTGATTCCTCTATATAAAACTCTAACTGAAGCCACTTTCTTGTTTCTTAGCCTTGAACCCGACGATCTAGTATTTCCATCTAACCTCCTCATAACTAAGGTCGCCCTTCGAATTCTCACACTCTCCACTGCATCAACTAGAGCCGGATCCCAAACACTTCTTTAAGAGAGATACATGAAAACAGGATGAACGAAAGCCACTCCCGAGGGAAACTCCAATTCATATTCCACCTTGCCAACCCGCTTCACAACTGCACGGCCAACATAATGGGGACTAAGTTTTCCTTTCTTTCCGAACCTCATCACTACCTTCATTGAAGACACCTTTAGAAACACCCAATCTCAACTTCAAACTCAAGTTCTCTCTCCTCCTCACATTGGATAGGACTTTGGCGACTTTGAGCGCTATTTTCAAATCATCCCGCATGAGCCGAACTTTCTCCATGGCCTCATGGATCGAATCTGTTCCTATTATCGCAAATTTTACCGACTTCAAACCAACCAATAGGCAATTTACATCTCTGCCCATAGAGAGCTTTAAACGGAGCCATCTGAATGCTAGAATGGTAGCTATTATTATACCAAACCTTGGCCAAGAGGCAAATGGTCATCCCGACTACCCTTGAAGTCAATCCATAGCATGCTCTCAACATTTCTCGAGAGTCCGAATTGTTCACTTCACTGACCATCCATTTTCGAGTGAAATGGCCCAGCTTGACTTGAGTACCAAGTCCCTTTTGAAATGACCTCAAAAACTAAGAGATAAACCGGGTACCTCGTATGATATGATGGACAAGGGAACTCCATTGACCAAGTTTCGAATGTATAATGGCATAACTCTCCATTGAATCGCGGGTTTTGACCAAAAGAGAAATGAGCGCTTGGTCAACTCGTCCACAACCACCCAAACGGATTCATGTACCGTCAACGAGTGAGAGGCAACCCGTGATGAAGTCCATATTGATTTCCCTCACTTCTAAGTAGGGATATTGATGTCCTGAAGCACAACCCCCAAATACCTCTAGTGCTCGACCTTCACTTGCCGACAGCTAGGCACTTATCTACGAATTATGCGATGTCCTTCTTCATACCATTTCACCAATAGATTTCTCATAGGTCACGATACATCTTGGTGGAACTTGGATGTATCACATCCGGCACCATGAGCCTTATGCAACATCCGACTCTTAAATTATAAACTTTCGGGATATACTTACCCCGATATCGAAGCACACCATCTCCCCTTGGAGAAGACCTTTATCTTCCGATTCTAACAACTTCATTTATATTTACCAAAATAGGGTCCTTGTCTTGTCTAGATTTCACATCACCACCAAGGATGATTCTCAACCCTTTTGAACTATAACATCACTATTGGTCGAGTCAACCAAATGAACTCCCAACCATTCAAGTCGATGCACACTCTTCACCACCTCCTATTTCTCCCCTCACTACATGGGGCACACTCTCCTTATAGAGTCTACTAAGTACATCTACCACCACATTGGCCTTCCCCCGGATGGTAAAGGACACTATATCATAATCCTTGAGTAGCTCCAACCACCTCTATTGGCGTAGATTTAGTTCTTCGGGTAAACATATATTAGCTTTTTGTGGTCCGTAAACATATCCAGCACATGGACCCCATACAATGGTGGTTCCATATCTTCAAGGTAAATACCACCACCGCTAATTCACGATCATGAGTCGGTTAATTCTTTTTGTGAACTTTTAGTTGTCTGGAAGCATATGCTATCACTTTATCATGCTTCATCAATACACAACCACACCCGATTCTAGAAGCGTCGCAATACATTACAAAACCCATAGGTACCTCTCGGTAGAGTTAACACCTAAGCCGAGGTAAGCTCTATCTTCAACTCCCGAAAGCTTTTATCACAAGCCTCCGACCATTGGAACTTCACTATTTTGGGTCAATTTGGTCAATGAAATTGCAATGGATGAAAACCCTCAAAAAAATCTCCACAATAACCAGCTAAGCCCAAAAAGCTCCCGATATCCGAAGGACTCACCAGCCTCAACCACCCTTCACCGCCCCCTATTTTCCGAAAGTCCACCTTATGCCCCCACTTGATAAGTCGTGGCCGCCCTTTGTGAAAGACTTCCGCGATGTTGGTAGTGAAGGTGATGGAGTGGTGACCACGAGTCATGGTCACCAATAAAGATCCGTTTGTCCTCGTGGGGACCCTCGAGGAAATATGGCAAGGCACTACGACAACCGCCGATGATTCATTCCCTCTATTAACAACTCGTACATTTACCCCGATAAAAGATCATGCAGTTGGGAGATTTATGATGAATGTTCAAGTATGATGAGATATTATTGATGAAAAGCATGTTTTCGAAGTACTAAGTATTTTTCAAGCATGATTAAAGTATCGGGCAATGCCCACATGTTCAAGTATGATTTATGATTTCATGCATTAAGCTTACCACATGGTTTTGGAGTTAAGAGTCCCCTTTATGTTTAACTTGTGGTACGTGTTTGAGCAAATTCCCTCATATATGATTTTAGATTTGGATATGTATTTGATTATTAAGTCATTAATATACCATGGTAAGCTTCATTGAAAAAACGGCGGAGCATATGCATGTTTTTGGAGTATGTCTAGCACCGAGTGCAGGCTAAGCGGGTCGGGACAACCCTATTCCTTATAATTATGCGCCAACCGTTACACCCCATACCCCGACATGTAGATGGCCTATTCGCATGTTGGTTAAGAGTTTTAGAATGCCATACATGCTAGAAAAAGGCCCGGGAAAGATCGGACAAGCGCCAAGTCGGGCGCGTCGCAAGGGGCAAAATACGATTTCTATAAACGATTCCATGAATGCGACTTATAGTCCTAACCATATAAGCCCTCCACTTCATTTTTAAAGTTACATTTAATATAATTTCCAAAGAGGGTCTAGGAAAACAGAGGAGACAAGGTTTCTTGATAATTTCCTTCCGATTACACCGTCAAACATGGTCCAAACTCGAATTAATCTGTATACCGAGGTATTTAGCAAGAAGGAGCATTCCTACGATTTAGTTTCGGGTGGAAATTGGTCCTGCAAATCATCGTGCTACCGAGCCAAGATAAGGAATTGCTCCAAATTAGTGTCAATATACTCCTAGCCTTAAAATGAGTATTTCTCCCTCTCCCGGACTTCTTTGAGAAATAGCGCAGTTTTCAACCGTTTCTCGATGTGCCAAAGTTTGGGCTATATATATATCAAAAGTGATGTTTTCTTCCCGCATTATTAGTGTATTTAGTTCTAATTGATATATATATATATATATATGAATGCAATGGGAGAAGTAGTTTGGCACTGACCAAGCTTCGCACCGTTAGTCGGAAAATTCAAAGCAAAGGTCAATATAAAACTAATTCCCTAAGCAAGTTAGTAATCTAGCATGAGAGATAGCGTGTTATATAGAAGAAAGAAATCGTAAGTTAAGAATTGAGTCCCGTATGTGTTTAGCAAGCGTGTTTTTGGATTTAGCAAGCATGTTTATAATATTATGAGATATGTTCGTCATAAAAGTTAGGTAAAGCAATATCATATAGTCGATAATATCCCGTATAGAGTATAGTCGACAAACGATAATATCCTGCATATACGTATAGTCGACGCCCATAATTTCTCGGACAAGATAATTCAATACGAGAATCGCATAACACAAAAAGAGCATTGCACGAGAAATCGACACAAATGATAGTATTTTCAGTTCAAGCATGCTTGCTATATGCATTATTGATTGTTGAGTCTTGTTTGTGTTATGAGGGCAATTCTTTGAGCGTCCTCACGCCCCGGGTTGGTAATCGTCGACCCACCGTGAGGTGGGGACACGCTACCCAAGGAGTGGCATGCCGCCAGAGACAACACATGGTTATCTCAGGAGTATCAAAGCCGATCAAGATAGTTCATGACTTGCCAGTGGCTTGCGCCTGTGACCAAATTACAGACACACACAAAGCACAGCTTTTTAAGGCCACAGCATGTGAGTCCTCCAGCCTGCACACACCATGGTTTATATCGCAGGCCATAGCCCGAGCTGGAGACCTGAGGGGCTGGGAGGTGCTCAGAGTAGTAGACTGAGTGGAGTGGGACTTATTTGGATGGTTTTAACCTAGTAGGGCAGGTGATTATTGTCGCATGGCACCTTCCGCCATGGACTGCCCCTATCCTTCCTTGCTACACATATGCATACAGTATGTTATATGCCACAATAGACAAAGCAGACGCCACGCTGACAGTATGCCTCGCCACCCATGAAAGCCTTCATTCTCATCACCGCACAGCCTTATATTTTACCGTCGTATTTAACTCATGCTGTTTACATTCACTATGACTGGCCGGTATTGCATACTCGGTACCAGCTACCGATACCTGTTTGGGGGCAATCGCATTACTTGCCTGCGGTGTACTCATAGACGAGGAGCCCATCCTGTGATTCTAGCCACTTCACGAGTCATCAACTCCTATCCGGAGCTAGACAACTATAGGTCTATTTCCTTTCGTTATACAAAGACGGTAGGTCTAGGCCCCGTCCCGACCATCTTATCGTATTCTGTAGGCTTATTGATTGTGTATATATATATCTCGTGGTTAGTTGCAGCCAGCCGGGTGGGTCGTATGCTTGTTTAGAGTCGTTTAAAGCTGTTGATTGTGTTGGCCGTGTGGGGCCGTATTCGTATAGTGCAGTGGGGACTCCTGCCAGCCACGTAGATGTTCAAAGATTCATTATATTGAGCTAGAGATAACAAGACGAAGATGGGTGGCCTTGTCGGCCCGCATAGGTTTCCCTATAGAGAATGATTCTCAAGTTAGCCGATGTTATAGTACAGTGGCTATAGGCCTGGGCTGCCCAGGTCAGATGTGCATAAACGCAGACAGCCCATTGATTCCATGAATCGGTGCTATAGCCAGCCAGCACTAGATGTGCTTAGGGTCACGTAGTCTGTGTCTGTGTCCTAATAGGGCACAAGGTTCCAGTCATACCCCAAGGCTGGGCTTGACAAACTTGGTATCGGAGCGTGCCGTGTCCTGTGAGTCCGCAAGCCGTCGGGCAGAGTCTTGTCTATGGATGTGTTGTGCACCACATACCTAGGCAGGAGGTCAAGAAGGCATGATAGGATGGTTACTCTTCTTCTCATTCGCCGCAAGGCTTGAGCGGTACAAAGATAGGTTGAGTCCATAAACTTACCATATTCTTGAATACGTATACAAGTCGACTACCATATCCTATCCCGTGTAGAAGATTAGATATAGGAACAAGAGGCACCACCCAATTATAAGGTAATTACAAAGCAGCCAGAGGAGGTATTAGCGACCTCCCAATGTGATACCTTTATCGGTACCATCCTGAGTATGTCGATAACTTCGTAATAGGAAGTCATACATGTAACGTATAAATGAGTTGATTTATTTGTTAGATATATAAGATCCGATTAAGATAATAGACAATATTAGATTATCGTATAAGTGTGAGAAAAGAGAGGGAAATGGATTCCCACCTCCATCCTTTCGCATGTGGCATAGCCCATGTCTTGCTTGCAAGAAGTGAAAAAGCCATTCGTACCCCTTAGTTTGATCCCATATTAAAGGGCATAAGGATTTAGGCGATGTTTCCCAATGTAGGCGTATGAAATAGTGGATTGCTGATTCCATAAAGTGCTAGAAAGAGTAAGGAGCCCTTATGATTATGTAAGTTGTGCAGGCCCTCACGGTAATAAGTCGAAAGAGTGCTAAGCCTACTAGCTTACTCAAGTGGGCGTAGGAGATCCGTCACGATGGACTTCTAGTAAGAGTCAAGTCTGCTAGAAAAAGGCTGGAATCCGTCGTAGCATGCTAACGACGACAGGTATGTCTCGCAAGATAATAGTTATAACCTTAGTTGTGATATCGAAAGACAGGAGATTAAAATGAATAAGAGATGGGTCCGATCACAAGCCGAAGAAGCATAGGATGGAACTTGACTGGTAACCTTATTGACAATGCGATACCTTGAACCCCGAGCTCGCCTTAAGGAAGATGAGGGTGAAGAGCATGAATACCGCATTTGGAGGGGAAATCGTAATCACCTCCAAAATTGATAGAACATCGTGTATTAAGGACTAAACCCTCGACCGACACCTAAGAGACGTAAGATTGTAGTTTAGAATGTCACGTTACGTCCGCCTAATGAGAAGGTAAGAGGGTACCGACCCGAGACTCTAATCTAGTGTGGCCCAGATACAAGGTCCAACAGACAAATACGGGCCTTAATATAATGCCAAGTAAGGCCACACGGTTCGGATGTTGACCTCTACGTTGTAAAGTGGCTAGTTTCAAAATAGTTGTATCATAGCTAAAGTGTACGTATGTTGTTGCACGGGTACGAAAATCCAATGAAATGGTACGAGGACAAGAGATATCATTAAACCTCGTAGGAAACAGATATCAAGTGTGCGTATGAAATTCGCAGTATGTTAGAGATTACGTATTACTACAAAAGAATTCAAGATGTATTGTACGTAGTCAAGTGATATATATATATATACGTATATCGATATGCCGTGAGTAGCTGGCCATGGGGGTTACTACCACAATGTGATTCTAGTTACTAAGTAGGAAATATATACAAATCGTACCGCAGCACCCGCTCGCCAAAAAGTGGCAGTGTTATGTGATTCACGTGATGGCTTACAGAAACTTTCTGCTTCCGCTTTATTGAGTTAACGAACTTATATGCTTGTTGCCGCATCTAGGCTTCGTGGCTCATGACTTAGTAGCTCCTGGGTCGAGGTTATGATACGGCGCAGCTAGACTGCCTAACGATCACTGGTGCGCCTCGTATTAGCGGTGGAAGCATCCGTGAAGATCAAGAACATTATCGCATGTGCCGTAACTGCACTAGAGACCAAATAGGCATACTGGAGGTTAGCAATACCAATTTTTTTCCAAGATGTTAAGTGGTCGTGACATCGCTTTCCCCAAACTCCTTGTAGGTGAGTCACTTAGTCAACCTAGCAGCTATTATGCGGAACACCCCGCAAGTCACCAAAGGCCCTAGTCGTACCAAAACCGTGAGTACCCAAGAAAAGGGTCCACATCAGCAGTCGTGCTGATGGATTAGTACTTCAACTGGCTCTCGTAAGATATTCAGACAGTCATAGGAGAAGGCCGCCTTTACTGATTGCTCATAAGGCCGAATTTCCAAACAAATAAAAGATAGAATCCGAGTGGATACGAACCAGAAGGGATAAGGAAGTGGTAGTCCTTTGCTAGCACAAGATTAACTAAGACAAGGAGATCGGTATACCCCTATGAAGATCCGTGGACTGATTGCCCGAGAGTAAGCCTGACTAAGAACAAACTCTACAATTGTTCAATTAGGAACAAAATAAAGCAATAGCCCACAAATCTCTCGTAGAAGTTACGCACGAGGTTACGTATTGTCCGAATAGACATTTAGAGTATCGTTAGACTAATGCTATAAAGATTTGGGTCATTCAACCCAGCCTATCAGCTTATGCAAGGTTATTCATGCATTATTAGAGAGATCATGATCATTATCGATCCTCCCGACGATACGGCACATGGTGTACAGGACAAATGTTCAAGTTATCCTTCAAGAACAAGTAGTCTTTTTGCAGCATGCGGCCGAAGGCCGATAAGCTATAGCTATACCGTAGATTGTCTGCGATTTCTCCGGCATAATAAGCCGCATGACCGTCAATTATATGCCAAGTTCTCTAATTGTGAATATTCTATATCAATCAAGAAGAGCCAATGTAGTAACAAACACCCTTAGCCATAATCGCTGGGAGTTTGGCGATTTCAGCCGAACAAATAGGAATTAGCCAAAGAAATACACCAATTAGTCGGGCTTAGCCATTTGTGTAATGTGAATAGAGGACAACATAGTGGTAATTTAGGAACAATTACAAAGGTCGCTATTAGCTGTGGAGGTAAAAGAACCAAGTATTAAGGAAGATCTTGACCTGGTTCGCTTTAAGGACGGAATTCAAGCAAAGGAAAGGTGCGATTTTCAGGTAACCGAGGACGAAGTTCACATGTAAGGCCCGCCCGTGTTCCAGATATTTTGGCTCCGCCGTAGATTATGAGTGAGTACATTACGCCGCTATTCTATCCACCCAGGCGTGACGAAATTGTACCACGATATCAAGGAGATCGACTGCATGCATGAAAAGGGAAATAGCCTAATTTGTAGCCCAAAGGTTCTAACCTCATCAAGTAAAAAGGTAACACCGAAAAACCAGAGGATTGACTCAGACATACTGTGTCTCTCTCGGAAATGGGAAGCACAAACATGGACTTTGCAGCGTGGATTACCTCGTACCATGCATAGACATGATTCCATTCGGGGTAATAGTTGATGTATCGACAAAATTACCCATTTCTCTTCCAAAGGAAAGCTACTTTCTCCGTCAAGATTACGCTGACCAGCGTCGAGAAATAGTTACATTACATGGTGTTCCGGTATCTATTATCTCCGACAGAGGAGCATAATTTTTATGTTAGATTTTTTAGCAGCTTATTTCGTAGAGGTCTCAAAACGCGTGACATTCTGGAGCACAACATTCCACCCTCGGTATTTAATGGATAAAGGAATGCACCACTTATCGCCGAGGATATGCTACTATGTGTGTGCTAGACTTGGACGAAATGACCTAACATTTACCGATTGAGTTTATTTATAACAATAGTTATCACTGGCTTATCCGGATGGTGCCTCGAGGGCTGTGGTCAGCGAAAATGTAGATCGCGCCTGGCCGCCTTGAAGTAGGAGAGTCGCGTCGTATCGGGCGATATTATTCACTCGCCGAGGAAAAGGTAAAGCTTAATGAGAACGCCACGATTGCACAGAGCCGCGAAATCGTATGCCGATGTGCGCGGCAGACTTGGAATTTGATATGAATGACCGGGTAGCTTCTCAAGGTATCTCCGATGAAAGGGGTGGGATGAGATTCTGCAAAGAGGTAAGCTACCCGAGGTTCGTTGGGCCTTAATGTATCTTGCCGAAGGATAGGCCAAGTGGCATATGAGTTGAACTTGCTCTGCACTAGAATCCATTCATCCAGCTTTTTCATGTATCTATGTGTTAAGGAAATGCACGTGAGACCCATCCAGAAAGGTCTCCCAATCCAGATATCCGTTACGGTAGTAAGCCGGGCCTATGAAGAGGTTCAGTAGCTATCTTAGATAGACGAATTCGTAGATTGAGAACCAAAGATATCGTCTACAAGGTACTATGGCATACCAGAACCGAGAGGAGATGACTTGGGAGGCGAGGAAGATATGAAAACCGTATATCCTCACTTGTTTCAAGCCTAGTCACTACAGGTATGTTAGCATTGTTATTTTATATAGTGCCTTATCGTATATGTATAAATGAAATAATCGACTCTAGCCTTTTATGAGATGAATGCTATAGCATTGTGTAGAGTGCCCGTATTGGACTTTTCATTTTGTGTTTTTGAGATAGTCCATATTACAAGGGAAACTCGCCAAAATTTTTCTAGAAATAAGTTGAGTAAGTTGGAGAATTCTATAGATAGAAGTTTTCATATTCGAGGTTGAATGTTCTTAAGGGGGAGAAGTTACACCACGTAAATTCTACATCGAGATGGCCTATTCGCATTTTGAGCCAAGAGTTTTAAATTCCATGCTAGAAAAAGTCCTGGAAATGCACAAGCGCTGTTGGGCGTCGTAAGGCAAAATGCGACTTATAAATCGTACATTCCAAGAATGCGGCTTATAAACATACCGTGAATGCGAATTTCTTAACCCAACTATATAAGCCCCTCCACTTCGGTTTTAAAGTTACATTTACAATTTAAGCAGTGGTCGAGGAAAACAGGGGGAGACGAGGTTTCTTGATAATTTCTTTCCGATTACGCCGTCAAACGCGTTCCAAACTCGAATTAATCTGTATACCGAGGTATTTAGGCAAAGAAGGAGCATTCCTACGGATTAGTTTGTGAAATTCATGAAATCATCGTATACCGAGCTAAGGTAAGTGGAATTTTTCCAAATTAGTGTCAATATACTCCCTAGCTTAAAATGAGTATTTCTTCCTCTCCGACTTTGAGAGCTTGAGCGAGTTTCGACCGTTTCTCGATACGCCAAAGTTTGGGGCTATATATATATCGAAAGTGATGTTTTCTTTCTAGAATATTAGTGTATTTAGTTCTAATTAATATATATATATGAATGCAGCTGGGAGAAATAGTCAAGTACCGACCGAGCTTCGCCTCGTTAGGCCTGAACCGGGAAGAGAAGGTATGTAAAGCTAATTCTCGGCAAGTTAGTAATTAAGTACAGTAGATAGCTGTGTTATATAGAAGAAAGGATCCAGAAGTTAAGAATTGAGTCCCGTATGAGTTTAGCAAGCGTGTTTTTGGATTTAGCAAGCATGTTTATAATATTATGAGATATGTTCTAATAAAGTTAGTAAAGCAACATCATATAGTCGATAATATCCCGTATAGAGTATAGTCGACAATGATAATATCCCGTATACGTATAGTCGACAAAATGATAATTTCTCATGCGTATAATTCACATGAGAATCAAGATAACATTTAAAAGAGTACTAATGAGAAATCGTAACATGCGTATGGTATTTTCTTGGTCAGTTGGTTTGAGACGTGATTATTGATTGTTGAGACTTGTTTGTGGTATGAGGGCACCCTTTGAGCGTCCTCCCCGCCCTAGGTTGGCACTATGTCGATCCACCGTGGAGGGTGGGGATACGCTACTCCAAGGAGTGGCATGCCATCCGGGCAGTAGGAAGAAGATGGGATGGAGCATTCCCATATCAGCCGATCAAGACAGCATACCTTACCTCAGCGCTTGTGCCTAGGAACAGGACATTACAGACATGCATTACGTTGCGCCACAGCTTACAAGACAGGAGTCCTCCTGTGCTCGCATACGCTTATTTATATCGAGGTCATAGTCCGAGATGGAGACCTGTGGGGCTTGGTGAGAGGTGCCTCGTAGTTAGTAGACGAGTGGAGGACTTATTTTTTGGATGGTTTGACCCAGTAGGGGTATTAGATTGTTTGTTGGTTGGCACCTTCCCAAGCTTATAGGGGATGGTATCGTCCTTTGCTTGCTATATATATGTATATATATGTTATATTAGCTAATAGATTATAGACGCCACGACGGGGCATGCTCCTACTTCCACTTCGCACAAAGAAAGCCCTGCTTCGCATTCTATCGCCTGCATGGGGCCTTATATTTCTTACCTGTTCGAGCTTCACTATGTTGTTTATATCTCGCTATGACTGCTTGTTTGCATACTCGCACCAAGTCAGTGACGCCCGTTTGGGCGCCGGCAGACATTTGCCCGCATGTACTCATAGACGAGGAGCCGATCCCCTCGTGATTCCAAACACTCATCGAAATAATGCCTCCGTCATCCGTGAGCTAGATAGCTAGAGGTCTATTTCCTTTCTTTTTGTTATCGCACGGGTAGGTCGGGACCCCGTCCCGATCATCTTATCATTATTCTTAGAGGCTTGCAGATTGTGTATATATCTCCTCTGGTTAGTTGTGCCGGTCTAGGGGCCGTGCGTTTGTTTACTATTTAGTGTTGTTGATTGTGTTGGCCGTAAATGTGATTCAAATAGTAGTGGTGACTCGCCGTCACGATGTTCGTGATTCATTATATTGAGTTAGAGTAACTAGATAGGATGGTGGCCTTGTCGGCCCGCATAGGTTTCCCTATATGAGAATGATCGTTAGCGATGTTACAGACAAGGGCTATAGGCCCAGTTGGTCGAGGCCGTATGATGCCTCGCATAGCCCGTTGATTCCATACATCGAGTTAGAGCCACTGTGCACCGCATGTGCTTAGGCATAGTAGTCTATCACCCAGTCCTAATAGGGCACCAAAGGCCATACTCCTCCTAAGCAAGGGCGTGACACCAACATAGGTTTATACATATCATATATATTTTGGGACCTCCCTTTTGAGCTATCCCATGCCCCGAATGGGCCTCGATCTTGATATAGATATCATGGTATCGTCCTTAGCCCTAGAAAGCTTTAGACGGCTCTTACCCACTTGAGTTTGATAGCTGGGACCACATGTTCCTATCGTGGTATGTCGCTTATAAGGACGCAGCTCCCCATTGTTCCTCATGATTTCACGATGCGTGTTTATCATTCATGATATCTAGATATATTCTAAAACAGTTTGACCAATGTTCGCTACTTATGATTATTAGATTTCAGCTTTGGCCCGATTCAGTTATGATGTTCGCCATATGTTGAGATCATGATTTTAGAAAATAGCATGCAAGCCCTAACTCGATTCTTATCTTGATTATGTTTTATATTACACATGCTTTAAAATGATTTGAATTATTTAAGTGATTTTACTTAATACCTTACATACTGTACATTCCATGTAATCGACCACATACTCTATGCCGTACTCATTTTATGATACGTGCTCCGACATTCACATTCATCCCCGTCACTATCCAAACTTTCGCAGTTAGCATCAAATTTCTATTGGTGAGTCCTCATATATCGAGGGCCCTCTTTATTCAGCTTCTTTGGTATTTTCAATTTCAGACTTATAGAGTTAGTCAGTCTTGCCCCATCAAATCACTAGACTTAGAGGCTTTGACAATAGATTGTATTCTACTTACACTGTGTTGTATGTTCGCATTGTATGCTATGCTTATACTTCCTCTATGTTTATTGATAAGTCTTCCGCCTTATTTGATCGAATTATATGTATGATCATGCCCTAGGTCGATTCTGGAGTCTCCTCGTGGCTCCTCTTTTCCCATGTCTTGATCCGATCTGATAATTGGGTCATAACAAACTTGGTATTAGAGAAATAGGTTTAAAGTGTACTAGAGTTTCTGAAAGCCCCGTTAGGTGTAGTCTTTTTCACAGGTGTGAAGCGCCACACTTATGATGAAGAGTCTACGAGATGTTTAGAAAATGCTCCTCTTTCATGATCTATGTAGTGCGATGAAATGTCCGTCATCCTTCTAAACGTGTTATTCGCGTTACTGCGTAATCATGCCTCTCAAAGAGTTAATGGAAGAAGGAATAGAAATGGAAATGTCCATGAGGATGGCAATGGGGATGGGAACCAACAAGCCTCACCCGTCCATGAGCACCATACACCGAAGGCGGTTTCCCATGCCGAATTTAGGGCCCATTCGATGCTAGAGCAGTGCTTTGACCGCCTGTGTCAACCAGAGAGCAAGGCGCATGTCCCATAAAATGAAAATGCGGTGAAAAACGAGTCATTTACTTCAAGGATGAACTCACTCAGAGTTTCTTGGGTCCAAGATGGATGAAGACCCATATGAGTTTATCGACGAGATTGTGCAGATCACCCAAGTCATGGGGGTGAATGGAGTAGAGTGTGCCGATTTGGCCTCATATCGCTTGAAGGGGTTGTACACATTTGGTTTAGACAGCTGGAAGGATAGCAGGCGCTTAGAGTAGGCCCTACCACTTGGGAGGAGTTTCAAATTGCTTAACTTTTCCTCGTGAGATGAGGGAGCTGGAAGGCGCCCGAGTTCGTGACTTTAAGAAGGGTAAGATGAAAGTGCAGGAATATGCTCTTAGAGTTCACTCATATTTTTCAAAGTATGCCCCAGAAAGTTAGTGGTTGATCGAGGGCGCGAGTGAGTAGATTTGTTAATGGGGTGGCAATGCTTAGACAAGAATCGTTAACCTCTATGCTCCATCAGATATGGACTTCCCTCGATAGTCTTGTATGCTAAGTAGATGGAGCAAGCAGATCTCGAGGGAGAGAGAGGCCAAGAGGCCAGACTTAACAACTATACGTTCTCTCACCGAGGCCGTGTGGTGGGCACGATACCGTAATCTACCAGAGATCTTTAGCCCTCAAAAAACTTTAGCGATGAGTGTGCGACATCCAGACCTAGGCACAAATTCAAAGAGGATGAGCTCAGGCTCTAGGGTTAGAGAAGCAAAGCCATGGATTCCACCATCCTAGTTTATGTAGGTGGCTCTGCCAACATGATTCGTGTTTTGGTGGGTACTGTGTGCTTGCTTCTGTGTGTGGAAAGCCCGGATATATGCTCGTAGCTTTCCTGCCAGCCTAGATAAGGACATGATAGGGCCGAGGCCCACTTTCCACCAACAGCCTCCACCCGCACGTCCAGAATCCCGCAGGGGGCATCTACTAGCACAAGTGGCGGTCGACACCAAAATAGATTCTATGAATTAAATCTCGCTAGGAGTAGGAGGTCTCCCTTGATGTTGTCACTAGTATGTTATGAGTTTTCCATCTTGCTGTATATGCTTTGTTAGATCAAGGGGCTACCTTTTCCTTCGTGGAAACCTTATGTGGCTAGTTGTTTTGGAGTCGGCCTCAAAATCTTATCAAAAACCTTCTCACTTACCCTGGGTGATTTAGCTTGTAGCTAGACTAGTGTATAGAAGTTGCCCATCATAGTCCTTTAGGAAAGTCACATCGCCAGAATATTTAGTAGTTAGCCATGATCGATTTTGATGTTATCCTCAAAGATGATTTAGCTATTTGCATGTTATGCCCGCTAATTGTAGAACCCGGCATTAAAGTTCGGGACAGCCCAGAGCCAATCTTAGATTGAAGGGTAGTTCACCTATACCGTAGGTCGCCCATTTCTACCCAAGGCCGTAAAGATGATCTTCAAAGGTTATGTATACCATTTAGTTAGGTTAAGGATGTGTTATGTTCGTAACCCCGACTATCCAAACAATTCTAATAGTACGTGAGTATCCGGGAGTCTTCCCAAATGATTTACCAGGAATCCTCCCGAGCGGAGATTGATTGCATCGACTCCTTCCCGATACTGCACCCCATATCTATTCCTCCCGCTGCACGGCCCCAACTAAGTTAAAGGAGTTGGATGGAGCATTTGAAAGACCTTCTAGATAAGGGGTTCATAAGACCTGAGCAAATCCCCAATGGGTGCACCGCCTCTCTTTGTCCGCAATAAAGATGGTTCTTTCATACGTGCATTGATTATCGACACTGGAACAAGTTCACCATCAAGAACAGTATCCTCTTCCCAGATTGATGATTTGTTTGATCAGCTTCAGTGGTGCTAAATGCTTTTCGAAGATAGACCTCGCCCAAATACCATCGCCTCAGTGGCCTGGGGAGAGTGACATCCCAAAGACAAACTCCTTAGACATAGTGTGGTCATTATGAGTTTGTAGTTATGCCTTTTGACTAAAAAATGCTCCCCGCAAAATTTTTATGGACTTGATGAACAGTTTTCAGGCCATACTTGGATATGTTCGTGATCGTGTTTATTGATGACATCCCGATATACTGAAGTGAGGAGGAGCATGCCGCCATTTGAAGTTGGTGCTACAAACTCTCAAGGATCGCCAACTATATGCTATATTCAAGAAGTATTTTTGTTGAACTCAAAGGATTTTTTTTGGGTCATGTAGTATCAAGTGAGGGCATAAAGGTGACTCTCTTTAAAATAGAAAGGTGGAAGGACAGTGCCTAGACCGGTGAATCCATTAGGATATCGGGGAACTTGCGCTTAGTCACACTACCGGAGATTTGTTGAGGGCTTTTCATCTATTGCAAAGGCTCCTGGAAAAATTGACCCAAAAGAAAGTGAGTTCCAATGGTTGGAGGTTTCAGGGAAGGAGCTTAGGAGTTGAAGACCCAACTCACTCAAGACCTGTTAACCCTACAAGAGGGTACTAATGGGTTTGGTGGTGTATTGAGATGCTTCTAGAATCGCCCTTGGTTGTGTATTGATGCAATACGGTAAAGTGATAAAACACGCCTGCATACCTAAAAGTTCAACAGAAGAATTACCTCAATCTATGATCTTGAATTAGCTATATGGGTATTTGCAAGGTTGAAAATTTGGAGACACTATTGTGTGGGGGGTCCAGAATGATGTATTTATGGACCACAACAACCTACAAATATGTGTTTACCAAAAGGACTTAAATATACGCCAAAGGAGGTAGTAGGAGCTACTCAAGAATTACGATATAAGTGTCCTTTACCATCCAGAAAGGCTAATGTGGTGTGGATGCACTTAGTAGATTCTCTTCTTATGCAAGAAAGGGTGTCCCATTTGGATGAGGGGAGAAAGGAGATGGTGAAGGATGTTCACCGACTTGCAAGGTTGGGAGTTCATTTGGTTGACTCCACTGGCGAAGTGTGTTATAGTTCGTAAAGGACTGTAATTGTCCTTGTAACCGATGTAAAATCTAGAAAAGACAAGGATCCCATTTGCAAAGTTAAAGGAAGCCGTCCACAATCGAAGGGTAGAGGTCTTCTCCAAAGGAGAGATGGGGTGTTTTGATATCGCGGTCGCTTGTGTGTCCCGACGCTGATAATTTGAGAAATTGGATGTTGCATGAGGCTCATGGTTCCAGGTATTCAATCCATCCAAAATACCAAGATGTACCGTGACTTAAGGGAAGTTTATTGGTGGAATTGCATGAAGAAAGACATCGCAAAATTTGTAGCTAAGTTCCCAAACCGTCATCAATTGAAGGTTGAGCATCGACACTAAGAGGCGTGCATCGTGGATATTTATATTCCTACGTGGAAGTGGAAGAAATGAATATGGACTTCATCACAAATGGTTTCCTCACACTCGCTGGCAATATGATTCCATTTGGGGTGGTTGTAGACCGGTTGACCAAAGCCGCTCACTTTCATTTGGGTGGTTGTAGACCGTTGTCAATTTTAATTTATTTTAAAAAATTTAATTGCAAGTTTACAAATTACAACTTACAAACTTAATATAGAATTTAATTTTACAAAATTTTCACAAACTTGTAAATTCAAATAAATAATATTTCATATTTCAAAAATTCCAATTTCAAATTTTAAAAAAACAAAAAAAACATTTGAGATAGTCAGTTATATGAAATTGGAAATTAAATTATGATTGAAATAAAAAGTGATAGAAAAAATATATTAAATTTGAATTTAAATTTTAAAATCACATATTACACATTGAATAAATAATTTTTTAAAATATATTTGCCATCCCATTTGTCCCATTTAATCCCATTCTCGTCCTATTTATAGTGGGATGGACGGACCGTTAATTTATCCCAATTCATCTCGGCCCAATAGTGAATCCCGACCCTGGGCCATCTCTTCCTCGTTCGCCCCCATGTAACACTCCAAAGTCCCTAAGATCAGACTCGAGGATTGAAATGAAGAAAATAGGAAATATGCACCGGGTCATAAAACGATTCGTCAGACCTATTAAGTTACTTGACGGATCGTTGACTGACCCAAGTAGGTGGTTCCAAGTTGGAGAAAATGTTGCTTTGGAAGTCATTATGGATGGGGTGACGAGTCATTGTTCCCCACGAGTCGTGGCATGACCCGCTATGTGCAAAAGGTAGAGAAAATATCGATTTCCAAAGGTACTTCACGGATTGACAAATTAGTCGTCAAGTCCCCTAAGACCTGCTATGACTCTTTGAGTTGGATAAAGATCAAAGAATGAAAGCTGTGGTTTCTAGTGGTAATCTGGGTCGTAGACGACCCGTCACGCCTCCCAATGGGCCTACTCCCTCGTTGGATCTAAAGGTGATTCTTTCCGTCGATTATTGCCGTGTTTTCATAATTTCTAAGTTCAACACCTAAACTAAGTTGTTTTGCTTCTAAAGGGTGTTTTAAGGGTTTTATCATCCTAATCCCTCACTCTACTCTTAATACACTAAGTGAAGATCAAATCCCTTCAAGAGAGGCTAGGATCCTTTATCAAGTCTTCCTTAATTCCCTTTGGGTCTCCAATCTAGTTGAGAATTCTACAAGGTCGCATACGGTTATGAATGGGGGAATTCTTCAACCCTATTCCAACTTTAATGCAATTCTATGATTTCAAGTCTCAAGCATGTCAAATTGAATTCTTAGGATTTTTACCTAATTTTTATGGAATGTTCCATGCTTTCTTGATGGGTATAATACCTTCATTTTTTGGTTGATGTTTCAAGACTATTACCGCAGATTTAAACCTCAATTTAATTATTAATTTATGATTTCAAAATTTGCGAAGTTTATGCCTATTATGCATGATTTATGAAATTTGAGCTATGAGTCCATGATTTCAAGTATGATGAACTAAATTATGTTTGCGTCATAATGCATGATTCCAAATAAGCACCTCTATGAATTTAATATGAATTTTAGAGTATGATGATTTCTCATGTATGCATGGCTTTTATGAATATCAAATTTATGATCGTGGCCTACCACGAGCCTATTTTATGGCTAGTTTGGCGTATCTCTGCCACAGCTATGAATCTCATGATTTCAAGCCCATGTACTTCAAGTATGTTTCATGATTAAGGAATGAGCACTATATATGTTTTTATGAAAGGTATTTTAACACCGAGTATATCAGTAGTTTCATGCACCCAGGTCTTGTGAACTACGTGCCAACGCAGCCATGATGGGGTCCTCCACAAGAGTGTCTCCCATGCCCTAACTGCCACCATGAGTGATATCATTTTTCATGGTTGTACTCTTTGAAAAGGCAATTTAACACCCTCCCGACTAGGGATTTATAGGTCGGGCTCCATGTATTCTCACGTGGGGTATGTCGATTACAGGAATCTCCCACTGCTCATATTTTCGCCATCATGCTCATGACTTATGATATTATGTTTTAGAAGATATTTAACCATTGATCAGCTTTACGAAGCCACTTACGATTTCCAAGCATGGAAAGCTATATGATTTCTATTTCTAAACCTTGGTTCATTATGTTCATTATAATGAATAACTATTGAATATGTATGCTTCATATTTATGATTTTAGCATGATTCTTAACTCATGATCTTTCTCGATGCATAATGCATGTTTCTTGAGTAACATTTTACTAGAATGTTTTACTTTCCCCGCATACTCGCACAGTCACCATCACCGCATACTCTATGCTACATCGTCTCATGATATAGGTTTGGGTGATCCATCGCGCCCCGCCCTTATCACAAATTCTCGCTAAAACCATCTAATTTTCCATCTTGGTGAGTCCTCATCATTCAAGCATTTCCACGCTTATTTTGTTATTCGTTTTAGTTTCATACTTGGAGTTAGTTAGGCCATGTCCCAACAAACATTAGTTAATAGAGGCTTTGTGACATAGAGTTAGTATGTTTAGCTTTGCGACTCAGCATTATTGTCACTTTTTCTTATGCCTTATGCTATATAGACTTGAATTCTATGCATTCTTATAATTTAATTTCCGCTTGATTATTCTCTTAAGTCACAATTGCGTATATACCATAGGTTATCTTGGAGCCACTTGTGGTTCTAGGTCTCGTGATACTTGTCTGGTCCTCTCGGGTCGACAAACTTGGTATTGATGTTTTAGGTGTGTTCTAGAGTGTCCTATACCGTAAGGTTAGTCTTTTTCATCATGTAAAGTGCACCACACTCACAAGAGAGGCTACGATTTTAGGAAAGTTCCTTTCATGATTTAGCCAGGCGAAGGAAGTACCTTCTCCATTCCCTTTTAACTCATGCTTTACGCATTTGTAAAAATATGTCTCATTGCCAAGTCAATGGAAGAAGAAATGGCAACGGAAATGGCCAAGGCAATGGAGACAGGTATCACTGCCCACCGCCTCCAATGATCCTTGCCTCGAGTATGTTACTCATGCCAAGTTTCGAGCTTCTTTTTCAAATGTTACTCATGCTTGTACACCAAGGTCAACTAACTAGTAGTGGCCTAAGTCCACCGAATGGGAATGCAGTAGAGGTGAGAGTGCGAGACTTTCTCAGGATGAACCCACATGAGTTTCTTGGGTCAAAGATGATGTGAAGATCCATGAGTTCATAGAAGAGGTTTAGAAGATTACCCATATTATAGGGTGACCGGAGAGGAGAGTTCATACTTAGCCTTCTATCAGCTTAAGGGGGTTGCTCATATGGTTCCGCAATAGAAGGAGAATGTGGTAGTTGGAGCAGCTTTTGTGGGTTGGGATAAGTTTGTTACCGCTTTCTTGATAGGTTCTTTCCTCAAGAGTTGAGGGAGGCGAAGGTGCCCCAAATTCGTCAATATAAAGTAGAACAACATGACTATCCATGAGCATGCCTTGTGAGTTTATCCGGTTGTCGAATTACATGCCGTAGATGGTTGTCGTATCCAAGAGCTCATATGAGCAAGTTTGTGAATGGAGTGACATATTCACATCAAGGAGTGCAAGACTCCAATATTACTAATGATATAGATTTCTCTCCGATGATCATATATGCCCAGTGAGAAGCGGAGCAATTGAAGGAGATGAAGAGGACGCCAAGAGGCCGTGGATAGGAGTTATAGGCGCTCCAGCAGATCCGATTGGCTGTCATCGCCTCGTACCCACCAAAATTGTTAGCTCCACCTCCATCATCGGCCCGTGTTCCATCCGTGCCTAGACGTGACTAGAGGGGTAGAAAGCACGTCTCTAGAGGCCGTGGAAGCATGGCATGGGAGCGCACTTTTCCAAATTTAAGTAGGTGCGAAAATAACCACCTGTGGTCATGTTTAGGTTATTGTAACGGTTGTTTTGGGTGTGGTGAATCTAGATACAACCTCAGGGATTGCCCGCCACAAATTTATTGGCGATGGTAAACGCACCCTAGCAACCGCCCGTGGCTCCAAGTAGCCTCGGCCCATCTCGTGAGGGAAAATTTTCTAGTGCAAAGGAGAACAATGCTAGAAATGTGTCTCTATGCACTATCATCTCGATGCGAGCATCAGTCTCCCGATGTGGTCACTTGTATGTTACAAATATTCCATCTCGATGTCTATGCATTTTTAGACCCAGGGGCTACATTGTCTTACATGAATTCTTATGTTGCTATTAGTTTTAGTGTCAATCCTAAAATCTCATCAAGACCCTTCTAGCCTCTACCTCGTCGATAAGTCACCTTTAGCTCAACGGGTATACAAAAATTGCCCTATCACGATTCTCCAAAACTCACCAAATTCTGACTTAGTGGAGCTATATATGACCTGATTGGATGTTATATTCCGGTGTGGATTGGTTTCATGCTTGTTATACCTGTCAACTTGTAGAACCCGTATGGTAGAGTTTGATTTCCAGAACTAGTCCTAGAGTGGAAGGGTAGTTCGCCTGTACCTATAGTAACTTTGTTTCCTATCTCAAGTCTAGGAAGATGATCTTTAAGAGTTGTGTATATAATCTAGTTTGGGTTAAGGATTCTACTTCGGTGACCCCAACTCTTCAAATAATTCCCGTTGTAAGGAGTATCTCGGAGGTGTTCTTGTGTTGATTCATCAGAAAGTGCTCTCCCCGCCGGAGATTGACTTTGGATATTGACCTTCTCCTTGGATATGCATCCCATGTCTATTCCTCCTAAACAATGGCTCTAATCAAGCTAAAGGAGCTGAAAAGAGCAAATATGTGCTCTAGATATGGGTTTCATCAAAGCCTAGTGTAAGTCCCCATGGGGTACCCAGCTCGTCGTTGTGATGGTTCCTTAGGATGTGCATTGGATTATCTAGAAGGAAGCAACAAGGTCACGATCAAGAAGAATAAGTATCCACTCCCGTGATTGATGACCCGTTTGACCAGCCTTTAAGGTGCTAAATGTTTTCTAAAATGGACCTCAAATATGGCTATCACCAACTTAGAGTTAGGGAGAGTGAGATTCCGAAGACAGCCTCAGACTCGGTACGGTCACTATGAGTTTGTAGTTATGTCTTTCTGGACAAACGAATGCTCCTATAGCTTTTATGGACTTGATGATCAAGCTGTTGAAGTATTATTGGATATGTTTGTGATTGTCTTCATAGATGATACCATATACTCTTGGAGCGAGGAGGAGCATGCCGCTCATTTGGGAATTTTGTTGTGTACTTTCAAGGATCGACACTTGTTTGTTAAATTCAAGAAGTGGGCAGTTTTGGCCGAATTTAGTAGCATTCTTAGGTTATGTGGTGTCTATGAGGATGTGCATGTGGACTCTCAAAAAGATAGAGAAGGTGAAGAATTGGCTCAGACTTGTCAATCCTATAGATATTAGGAGCTTTGGGGTTTAACCGGCTACTATAGGAGGTTCATAGAGAGATTTTCATCCATTAAAAGACCATTGGTAAGTTGACGCAAAAGAAGGTCAAATTTCGTGGGCCTGATATGTGTGAGAATAGTTTTCAGGAGTTAAAGACTCAACTCACTTCCAATCCCCATAATCGGCCCTACTAGAGGGCACGCATGGCTTTTGTGTATTGCGATGCCTCTATGATTGTCCTTGATTGAGTGTTGATGCATCATGGTAAGGTGATTACGTATGCCTTTAGACAACTTAAGACTCAAGGAGAAGAATTATCCGACGCATGACCCAGAGTTAGCAACAGGGGCGTTCGTGGTGTTTTCTTTGAAGATTTGGAAGCACTATTTGTATGGGGTGCATGTGGATGTATTCAAGGACCACAAGAGCCTTTAGTATATGTTCACTCAAAAGGAACTGAATTTGTGGCAAAGTAGATGGGTAGAGCTTCTCAAGGACTATGACATGAGTGTCCTTTATCATCTAGGCAAGGCCAATGTAGTGGCGTATGCACTTAGTAGGCTATCCATGGAGAATGTGTCTCATTTTTTAGAATGGGACAAAGTAGTTGGTGAAGGATGTCCATAGGCATGGTTGTTTAGGGGTTTGCCTTACTGATTCGATGGATGGTGGTGTTATTATTCAGAATGGGTCGAAGTCTTCATTGGTGATGGAGGTTAAAGCAAGGCAAGATGTGGATCCTATCCTAGTGAAGGTAAAGAAAGCTATTCGAAATAAGAAACTAGAGGTTTTCTCCTAAGGGGGAGATGTTGTACTCTGATACCAGAGCCAATTGTGTGTTCCAACTGTAGATGAATTGAGAGAGTGGATATTGAGTGAGGCTCATGGCTCTCGGTACTCTATCCATCTAGGTGCCACCAAGATGTACCGTGATCTACGGGAAGTCTATTAGTGGAATGGAATGAAGAAGGATATAGCAGAGTTTAGGGCTAAATGTTAGAATTGCCAATAGGTGGAGGTTGAGAATCAGAGGCCTGGAGGTATGCTTCAGGACATTTGCATTCCTACGTGGAAATGGGAAGAGATCAATATGAATTTCATTACAGGTTTTCCTTGTACACGCAGACAGTATAACACTATATGGGTGATTGTTGACAAGTTGACCAAACCAACCTATTTCCTACAGGTCAAACTACTGATTGAGTTGAGGATTATGCTAGATTGTACATTCGGTAGTTAGTTCGGTTGCACGGAGTTCCTTTGTCCATCATCTCAGATAGGGATACTAAGTTCACCTCTTAGTTTTGGAGGTCATTTCAAAAGGGCTATGGTACATAGGTAAAGCTTAGCACAACTTTTCACCCGAAGAAAGATGGTCAGGCCGACTGGACCATTCAAACTCTTGACGACATGTTGAAAGAGTGTGTGATTGATTTCAAGGATAGTTAGGATGATCACTCACCTCTCATCGAGTTTTCCTACAATAACAGTTATCACTCCAACATTGAAATGGCTCCGTTTTAGGCACTTTATGAGCAGAGGTGTAGATCACCTATTGGATGGTTTGAGGTAGGTGACTCTACGTTGATAGGGCCAGAGTCAATTCACGAGGCCAAGGAGAAAGTTCAGCTTAATGGAGAAAGGCTAAAAAGAACTCAAAGTCGTCAGAAATCTTATGCTAATGTTAGGAGGAGAGAGCTTGAGTTTGAGGTTGATGATTGGGTATTTCTGAAGGTGTCTCTCATGAAGGGAGTTATGAGATTTGGTAAGAAAGGGAAGCTTAGTCCCCGATATGTTGGTCCTTATAGGATTCTGAGGCAAGTTGGTAAGGTAGAATATGAGTTGGAGATACCAGTAGAGCTAGCTTCAGTACATTCAGTTTTTCATGTATCTCTATTGAAGGAGTGCATTGGTGACCCAACCTTAGTTGTTCCGATAGAGAGCATTGATGTGAAGGATAGCCTTATCTATGGGGAAGTTTCGGTTGAGATCCTCTATCGTCAGGTTTGAAGGTTGTGGGACAAGGAAGTAGATTCAGTGGAGAAATAAGTTTGTTGAGGGAGCCATGTGGGAAGCCGAAGCAGATATGATGGCTAGATACCCGCATCTTTTCCCTTCTGGACTCAGTTCCATCATAATGTACCAGTTTCCTCCTTAGTACTCTATTTAGTTTCATGTCATGTTTATGTCTCTTAGTTCCTTTCATGTCATAACATGAATATATGTTTCATGAATTCAGTTCAATCATGTATATTAGTCTGTACTCAGTCACTCTGTGAATTTTCAGCTTTAGTTGTTCATCTTTGGGATTGCTGATCCTTCCCTAGCCTTTCAGTATACTTAATCTACATTCGAGGATGAATGTTCCCAAGGGGGATATAATGTAATACCCCAAAAGTTCAAAAGATCAAACCTGAGGACTAAAATGAAGAAAACATGAAAATCTACACCATGTCACAAAACGAGTCGTCAGGTGACACGTTAAGTCACCTGAAGGATCAATAAGTGACCCGTTAGGTGGTGCCAAGTTGGAGAAAAGGTTACTTTCAGGAAGTCGTGACGGATGAGGTGAAGAGTTATTAGGTCTCCCCACGAGTCGTGGTATGACTCATTAAGTGTACAATGGTGGAGAAAATATTGGTTTCTAGTGTACTTCACGGATTGAGAAATGAGTCGTCAAGTCCCCTGATGACCTGTTAAGTAACTCTTGAGTTGGGAAAGATAAGAGAATGAGTTATGGTTGCCAGTGGTAACAGGTCGGGGGATGACTTGTCATGTCTCCTAGCGGGTTGTCCAGTCGCTCATTGGATCTGGCAGTGTGATATTTCCTAATCGGATCACTAAAGGTGTTTTCGTAATTTTTAAGTTTCTAACTCCTAAACTATGTCATTGTAAGCCTTTTTGAAGAGTGTTTTAAGGGGTTTTAATCATCCTAAATCCTCACTCTACACCTAACACTCCTAAGTGAAGATCAAATCCCTTCAAGAGAAGCTAGGGTTCTTCATCAAGTCTTCCTCAATTCCCTTTCGGTCTCCAATATAGTAGAGGATTCTCCAAGCCCTGGTATGTAAGGTTATGAATGGGGGAAATTATTCCACCCTCATTCCCGACTTTAATCCAATTCTATGATTTCAAGTCTCCAAGCATGTCAAATTAAATTCTAGGGGTTTTACCTAATTTTCATGAAATCTTCCATGTTTTCTCTATGGGTGTAATACCTTCATGTTTATTAAGGCAGATTTAAACCTCAATTTAATTATTAATTCATGATTTCAAGTTTATGAAGTTTATGCCCTATTATGCATGATTTATGAAATTTAAGCTTATGAGTCCATTATTTCAAGTATGATGAACAAAATTATATTTTGTGATCTTAATACATGATTTCCACAAGAACCCTTCATGAATTTATTAATTTTATAGTATGATGATTTCCTCAAGTATGCATGGCTTTTACGAATACCAAGTTTATGATCATGGCCGAATCACGAGCCTATTTTATGGCTAGTTCACATATCTCAAGCATGTTTTATGAATCTCATGATTTCAACTAGCTCATTTACTTCAAGTATGTTTCATGATTATGATATGAGAAATATATATGTTTTGGGAGTAGTATTTAACACCGAATAGATCAGGGTTCCAGCGCACCCAGGTCTTAGAGCTATGTGCCAATGTAGCCATGATGTGATCCTCTACAAGAGTGTCTTCCATGCCCAAATGGGCCACCATGAGTGATATCACGCCTTTTTTCATGGTTCTACCCTTGGAAAGGTACGAATGTTCGGGTGTCTGGATGACTACACGCAAGTGCACGTGGTCGAACAAGTAGTAAGTGGCTCAAGTAAGCCAAGTATCGATCCCACAGGGACTGGACAACG
>JACEIK010005816.1:5751-23138 GCA_018107945.1 Datura stramonium
GAAAAGGTTGATCACAAGGTTGAACCAACTCAATTCTCTCTTTCAATGATGTCAAATTGCTTACTACAATGTTTTCCTACTAAAATTAAGTCTATTCATCATCCTCTATGAAAAGTAATACATAAAAAGTATTTATAGAGACACAAGAATCCTTTTCCTAAGCTAACAGGACTGCTTTCCATATCTATCGCCGACCTCGTCACGGGTCCTCCTATGAATCGTAGGGGCTTCTCATGGACTGTGGCATCAACTCGTGGCTTGAAGTATTGGCTGAATTTTGGCTAAGTATTGGGCCAAGGTACGGTTCGTACCATCATCCTACGACTCATACATTTCACCCGTGGCTTGATCCTGATACTTTGAACTTTTTCTGAACTTCACCACGACTGGTATGGTACGACTCGTACATTCATGTCACGGATCGTAGGGTACTCTCGTACTGAAAATCAGCCTCCTGTGCAATTCTTCTGGATTTCATCACGACTGCCTTACCACGACTCGTACCACCATTGTATGATCCATGACAAGTCTCATGGGATCAGTCTTCCGATTAAACTTTCAGCTTCTTATCAAGGCCCTCAGTACGACTCGTAGGTCCATCCTACGTATCGTACTGTTGACTGCACTCTTTGCCCTTTTTTGCACACTTTTAGCTTTCTTTTGAAATTTATTGTTCCAACACCTATTTGTCCTGAAATCAAAGGAAAAGTGCCTCATATCCACATAAAAACACCTAAGTCCATGCTATTTTCTTAGTTTTGAGTGTCAATAGTGCTGCAAATCCACAAACCATCAAGCATAGATGGAAAATGAGGACAACATAGGGCATGGAAGTGCTAGACTATCGTGCCTTCCTCTTCATTTGCTGTGCTACAATCTCCCCAAAGTTGATGGGGATTCCAGTCATGATGCAGGCAATGAGAATTGTAGTTTCCAAACTGACCCTTTGCTCATTCTTGAATAGGATGATACATCCACAGATAAACTCCAGCCACAACTTAGCCTCAAATTTCAAATCATGGCGAGAGATTTCACCACCCATGGAGGCCCACAGAGGTGTATCAACAACAATGGTTAGGGCTATCCATGAGAATTGGTCTTTCATGTCAGCTACCCGAGCCATGTACTCCGTACCAGAGTCAATCTTATCTTCCCAAAATAGGTAGTTAATGGCAGCCAGGTTGATGTCGACTTTCACTCCCCTTATCGTAACCGATGGTAGGCATGGAAAGTCATCAACTTTGTCCTTGTTCTTCATGCTATCCTGTCGAGTTTGGTTGGAGGCATAGAATTTTGCCACCAGGCTAGGGTAGTAAGGAGGGAGAGGATCGGCAAAGGCATGCCATTGTTGGTCCATGAATTGGGCGGTGATGTTAGGGAGATCACCCCGCAAGCCTTCCAGGACAAATCGCTTCTCCACAGTTATGGATAGACCACGACATATGACATAATGTTCCTTCATGTTTGGGACACAGAGAATGATGGCCTCTTTGGAGTTCACAAGTGGTATTGAGGCATTGGCTTTGCCCTTTCCCTTGCTTGTGGATGATACTGGGGCCTTTCCCTTGTAGGTGTTCCTAGAAGAAGTCATAATTTTTATGAAAACATAGGGTCAGTGACAACCATAATGTACTTGCATTTAAATAACTAAAGCTAATTGAAGAGTGAAATGAGAAGCAATAAAAGTAAAATCACTGGCAGCATCGGCAAAGGACTGGCGAGTCACAGGAGAAATCCGCGAACCACTGATGACTCGTTGATGTGATACAGAAGATTGAGAAGACCTTGGGTGAACCGGTGACAAGGCAGCGAGTCGCCGGTACTGATCCAGAAACCGCCGGTACAACACGGGATCCAGACAGTGGCCCGAAGCCAACAATACCTTGGACCGGTATTCCCTTGGTGTTTCTCCGGACCCCACCTGTGAATTGCTGAATTTCATCATCCCCAAATTGAACCAAACATTTCCATGGCGCCCAGTTACACCCCCCACACATATCATTGAAACAACAACTCTACACAAGAAATAGGACTCAAATGACTTTTTATCCTTAAGAATGGCGTTACCTAATCTATCATCAGGCAAAGCATGACATTTCAATCTTAGTGGGTTAATCAGACTTCGGCCCATTCAAATTTACACAAATACCACATCAATCACCTACACAAATACCACATCAATCCCCTACCCATTTCAACAAATAAAGCATAAATCATGAATCTAATGGGAAGGAAAAGTAGCAAAAGTGAAAGGACAGGTATGGTAATCCACATGAAATTCACAATTAATATTCCATTGATGAGAACATAGAAGAGATAAAGGTACATTACCACACTTTCGAAGTGAATTTTGCAAATCTAGCTTGTGGGAGCTTAGCAACTGGTAGCAATGGCCGTTACAGAGGGTTGTGTAGTAGAGAAGAGTATGTGAGTGAGTATGAGTGTAGTGAGAATTGAGGTGAAGGAAGGGATAGGCTTTCTAGGGAAAAGGGGGAATAGTAATAGGTGGAGGAGAAGGTGGGGAAGTAATCGTGAGTTAATGTGTTGGTAGGAAGTGGAAAGGTGGGAAGGTGGAAAGGTGGGAAAGTAGAAAGGTTGGGTATGGGGAAGACAAAAAGGGTGTGGGAAAAAATGGTAAAAGGGGAGTTTTAAGAGAATATTGTGTAGAATAGGGCGGCTCAGCTAATATTTGGGGTTAGGTGGGTCCACACTTAATTTAAATTCTGAAACAAACTCATACCTTGACCGGTGATGCATCAGCGGTTCGCCAAATTTAACCGGCGTTCTGACGCTTTACCTTTTTTCACTAGAAATCATGCCCAGTGCTCGGTATCTTAGCCGGCTATTGACCGGCGGTTCACGAACTGAATCTGCGATCCACCGCTTAGTTTCCAATGCTTCAGGTGATCTATGTTGTATCGACGAATTATCGAAGGTACATAGTTTTACATCGTGGTTCTCCAGAGTGACCGCCAATCAAATTCTCAAAGTCCCAACCTTCTGCCTTTTTGTGACCTGAAGTGGCGGTTTGCACTTCTGGATCGGCGACTCACCGGTATAGCGTGATTCCCACATTGTTGTGGTTCTTTCCCTCTTTTTTCATCACTTCATTGATTCTAAAAAAACAAAAACAATAAATACATAACATAAATCAAATAAAACACTTGGATTGCCTCTGAAGAAGCGCCTTAGTTAACGTTGTGGCACGGCGTAGCTCTCATTTAACAAGTCTCCTTTGATGGATCATCCTATGAATCTGTCTCCTCCATCTCAATTCCACTATCCTCATCCTATATCTGAAACACCCCTATCACCTTGCATTCGGTGGGAGGTTCAGCTGACGAGCAAACCTTGAAGGTGACTTCTTCACATCCAACTCTAAATTTGAGCTCTCCTAGCTCCACATCAACCACAGTTCTCCCCGTAGCTAGCAATGGTCTCCCCAAGATAATGGGGACCTCCACATCCATTTCACAATCTAGGACTAAGAAATCAGTAGGTAGGATAAATTTATCCACCCTTACAAGCATATCTTCTAACACCCCCACAGGATTTTTATGGAACGATCTGCCATGAGCAACCTCATAGATGTAGGCGTTGTGCTTCCAAGTACCAACTTCTTGAAAATGATTAAGGGAACTAAGTTTATGCTGACACCAAGACCGCATAGAGCTTTTTTAAACATACATATCCCAATTGTACAAGAGAATGTGAAAGCTCCAGGGTCTTCCCGCTTGGGGGCAAGGTTGCTCATCATCATTGCACTACAATGGTGCATTGTCTCCCCACTACCTGCATCAACCACCTTCTTCTTTTTCAAAATTTAATTCATGAACTTAGCATATCCTGGCATTTCGAGAAGAGTACCACCAACGGTATATTAATGGGCAACTTGCTAAACATATCAACAAATTTGCTGAACTGGTCATCCTTTTTTTTCTTGGCCAACCGTTGTGGATAAGGGGGTGGAGATCTTTCTTCAACCTTGTCATTATTCGGGGCCTTCATGCCCACCACATCTTTATCAACATGTGAGGAGATTTTATCATCCTTCCCCTCACCTTCCTCTTCACTCTTTTCCTCACTCCTTGGAGCCTTTGGCATCTTGTTGAGTCCATTTTTCTCATTTGATATGGGGTTATTAACCTCCTTGGGCTTCACTAGTGCATCTCCGATCACTTTATCACTCCTAGTGACAATAGCCATGTACTGACTATCTTTCTTTGGGTTCGGCATTGTGTCACTTGGAAGCGTTCCCTTCATTCGGGGGTTCATTTGAGTGGAAAAGTGATTTATATGGGCTTCCAAATGCTTGATGGAGGCTAAATGTGAGATCACTGTTTGGGCAAGGTTAGACACCTCCCCTCTTAATTCTTTGACCCCGCTCTTGGTTGACTCCACTTTCTTTAGGACTCTTGCTAGCATTTCCTAAAATTTTGAACTACCCACATCACTCACACCTGGCTGACGTTGGCAGTTTCTAGCTTTTGGAGGGGGAACATACAGTTTTGAACTCCGATGATAGCGGTTTCCCTCGTGATTCTACTCTCTATTTTCCCATCTTTCATTCCTTTCGGGCCATCCCTGTGCATCACGATTTCTCTATCCTTGATTTTCATTCCTTGGGGGCCAAGGGCCTTGATTGGTCCCTTGAAACCTAGGTCAAGGACCTCCCATTTGATTCCCCATGTATTGGCATTCTTCCTCGTACCTTGGTGGTGACGATTCCTCTTCATATTGCAAAGGACCTTGCATACCTACAACATTTACCACCTTGGGCCCTACCCCTATCACATTCTTTGTCATTAATTCTAGATGTGTCATCATCATAGCAAGATTTTCATCCCGTTCTTCATCCTTTTTTCGCAATTCATCCGTCAATGCACTAGAGTTGATCTCATGTGTAGATACATTTGTCTCTCGCGTGTGTCAAGCCCTATTGATTTTTGTCATTCTGTCCAAAAGGGCTTTATCCTACCTATATGTTTGATCCATAATAGACCCTCCAGCTAAATTGTTAGCCACAGACTTGTTGATGGAGTCAAGGTCTTGGTAAAAGCTTTGGAGAAGCACTCTATCTGGAAGTCCATGATTGGGACAAAGAGTAACCTTTTTTTGAACCATAGCCATGCCTCATGCAAAGGCTCTCCCGGCTCTTTCCTGAAATTTATGATGTCATCCCTTATCTACAACATCTTCGATGGAGGGAAGAAACAATCTAAGAAGGCTTCGTTTAATTCTTTCCAAGATGTAATACAACTAGGAGGCAACTCTTCTAACCATATCGTCGCTTCCCCGTTAGATAAAATGGGAAAAGCCTTAGTCTAATAGACTCTTGACTTATGTTCATGATGTTGAAGGGATGGCATATCTCCAAGAAATTTCTCAAATATCGATTTGCGTCCTCACTTGGTTTACCCCCAAAGATTCCCTTCATTTGCAACAAATACAGCATAGTGCTCGTGACATGAAATACTGCATTCCCTACCGTAGGTGTTAGGTGAATGGCTCCCGTAATCTCCAGCATCACCGGGTTATCATCGTCATGCTCCATGTTACCTTCCATTGAGCTATCCCTTGATTGGGAATGATGACTCATATGGTTGTGATATCCTAACAAGCACAACAATAATCACGTCAAGTATCTAAGATACAAAACTATTTCAAATCCACAATCAACACAAGAATATCAAGCTCCAGTCCCCGGCAACGACATAAATTTTGATAACTTCCTAAATATACTCCTCATAGGAAGGGTATACATGAAAAAAGTATCAAAACAAGTAACTTGACGGGTGTTAGGGTCAAATCCCACAAGGACTAGTGAGTGATAATTACAAGTGTCGGTTGAGAAATTCAAGTTAGCTTGCACCACTTAGAATTAACATAAAAACAAATAAGTTAGGGGAGATTGAAATTTTTAGTAGATTACGATTGCTAATTTGGTTGCCTATAATAGCAAAATCACCAAGGTTGTTGACAAAAATATGAAAGACTAGAGGTGTGGTGTAGATGATATACTAACTAGATAGGGACATGCTAGGTCATCTCATAAGTTCAATTAGTGTAAATAATCTCGGGAAAATGGGTAATTATAGCTTTTCAGCTTTATAAATACCTCTTACTAGAGTTTTATCAAGCCTTTAGCCACTATTAGCTCAACTCGATCAGATTTGGACCAGTAACTGCACTAATTTCTAGCTATTATTAAGAGTGAGAATGCAATTTTGGCTATTTCTGGCCCAATTTCACAATCTCTCATCCATACCCACTATTCTCTTCCAATACTTAATTATTCTTTTACAAGAAATAATCAAGTAAGAACAAGTAGACCCACATCATAATCAATGGATCTTCTATTATAGATTGAAGAGAATCTAACAGATTTACACTTATTTAAATAATATGGAGATGACTCTAGCAATACCCATTCTAATTAAGTATTCATCATCACACACCTCTAGTTAATGATTTAGCTACTCATGATTACGAAATTCAAAAGCATATTTAACAATAAACTTAATTCAATAACAAGAATAGTAAAATCAAGTTCACAAATAGTCTTCAATAATGGATGCACCTTTCTATTAAGAAGAAGAAGAAGAGAATAGTACTTTGCAAATTCTACCAATCAAATTCTCCTTTCCTCTGCCAAAGGAATGTTCCAAAGATAAGAAAGGATAAAGACGATATGATATGCTCTGCTATGATATCCTTAGTACACAGTACTTGCACTAGAATTTATATCTAGGAAAGTAGGGCATCTTCTTTCTCTTTTTTTTGTGCTGGACAATTTTTCCCCTGAGCAGCATCCTGGAATCTACAAGATGACTGGCAATTCACCGATAGCAATTCGCAGAACGCCGGCTACATTATCTTCTACTTCAATACCTTCCAATAGTCAGCAGAGGTTCCGTCAGCGTTTTGCCGATCTCCATCCGTGCACCGCCGATCTTTTTTCCTTCAATCTAGCAAGTCAGGTGCCATTTGGTGGATGAACTGGCGAGTCGCCATCAGCAACGCGTGTTTCACCGGTGTCTTATTTCACAGAGGCAGTGGGAATCAACTTTTGACCGGTGTTTCGCCGGTCTTCTTTGGGGGAACAATCAAATTTCAACCCACTTCCTTCTTTTTGCTCCATTTCTTGCTCTTTTCTTCACATTAGGCTTCTGCACACACAAAAAAAGGACATAAAATCAACATAAACAACTCAAAAACTAAGAAAAGAGCAAGCTTATGAGCCCAATGAGTTGGTGAATTTACCAAGTCATCACTTGGGTCACTATGTTCAATTATGATAACTAGCTTATGACTATGTATGTCTCAGAAATAGTTTTCAGAATGCAGTCCTTAATATGATAATCTATTTGACATATATTTATATGCATGATTTCAATTATAATTTACTTAGAATGTTTTACGTACCTTACATACTCAGTACATTCAAAGTATTGACTGCCTACACTATGCTATATCATTTCATGATATAGGTTCAGGTGATCTAGCACAGTCTCGCCAATAGCTTGCTACCCTATCAGTCTAGTTAGCCCCTGTTGGGTGAGTCCTCATCTTTCGGGGACATTCATCTAGTTATGTTGATTATGTCAGTTTAGTTTCAGACTTGGAGATAGCTAGGGGCTTGTCTTAGCATCTCATCGGATAGTAGAGGCTTTTCATACATAGACTAGTATGTTCAACATGAGATTCAATGTTGATGTTGGGCATATTTTGATGCCAATTTTCCATGTTTTTATCCATATTTTATCATGTTTTTAGTTCATAATCCTTAATTTATGCTTAAATTTATGTATGTGTGTGTTTTATCTTCTAATAAATGGTTTTAGTTGATTTGAGCAGAAAACTAAGCAAAAGGAGCTCAAAATGATGCAAGGAATGAAAATTTGAGAACCTAACGGGTCTGGTGCTATGGCTTGCACCCTGCACCATGTCCCAAACTTCAGATAAATAAATTCATGGCCTAGTGCTATGGCTGGCGCCCCACACTAGCACTCAAACTTCAGAGGAAAAAATCTCAAGCTTGTGCTATGGATGGGGCAGTATGCTAGGCCTATTATGGAGCTGAAAATTGCTGAAAATTCTACTAAGTCTATGGCGAGATAGGAGGGGTGGCGCACCATGCCCATTCTAGGGTGAAAAATGCTGATTTTAAAGTCAAGTCCTGAATGGATAACGAGTTATTTGAAGGCTCATCCATATGTATAAGGACTAGGTCATTTGTTACACATCGTGAATCATCTTTTATCAATATTTAGTCAGAGTTTGACATTGAGAAGAGGCTGAGATGCCAGAGAGGAGCCTCAACTCATTTTCTTTTTCGTATTTTGTTCATGAAAGCTTGTAAGAAGTTGGGAAGGAAAACAAAATTCTACAACTAGGTTTTCTCTTCTTTACTTCGTATTTTCATCTGATGATGACTACTTATTCATTTTTTGCTTGTCTATGAGTGGCTAAACTTATAATCTAAGGTTATGGACTTGGTGGATGGTTGATTGTTTGAAAGCGTAATAAACTTGGTTTTGATTCTTCTCTATGGTTGTTTGTATTTATTTATTTTAATATATTATTTATGAGATTTATCACCTTATGAGTACTCTGTTAGCTTTCGATTGATCTTGGAAAAGGGAATCGAAAGAGTTAAAAATAAATACAGAATGGAAATTCAAAGACCCTTGAACCCATTGGTAATAGGATAGAAGTTGTTGTGGAGGATAAGGATATACCCTTCAACCCCCTTTAAACAAAATACAAGTAGGCATAATCGTTGTTTCATGTTCTCCTGTGACCATAGGGATATAGATGTTAGGGTGCATGAGATAGTTCTTGGATGCTAGGGATAGTGGCAAGAAATGGGATAGTAACTTGCAACTAACAACCATAGGAAGAATCATGCTNAGTAACTTGCAACTAACAACCATAGGAAGAATCATGCTAGTTTAATTATGTCTAGAAAACTCAACCTAAAACCAACCAAGTGCTATCTCCCTAGTTTGTCATCATTATCAAAATACAATTAATCTTGCATTCGTTTGTTGTTAATCTTTACGTTTGAAGTTTAGTAGTTTAATTTTCCAAACTAATATCCAATTTATTTGTTTCGTAGATTAGTGAAATCGATGTGACAACCTTATAATGATTAAATTGACAAGTCCCTGTGGGTACGATATTTGGACTTAATAATCCTATATTACTTGACAACCACGTGTTCTTGGGTGACATCAAGCGTCGTGATGTATTCCTTGGTATACGCTTTATGATATATAGTCTTCTGCTTATTCATGCTCGTGTATGTTTTTCACTTAATTATGGTTTATGTCATGCTATGTATGTGACATGAGTTAGCTTTGAGCCATTCGTGGTTCTAGGTTCCTATGTCTTGATCCAGGATCCCAGCTCGGGTTTTGACAATAGCATTAACTTTTCGTTCATGCATCTTTACTAACATTCACAATTCTAGTAAAAATATCATGAAAATACAACATTCATATATGACTTCTAAATCATGCAGTTTCATTAAAAGAGACACCATGTTAAAGATTAAGACTAGGAAAACCATACTGTATAATTGAACCAAAACATGAAGTTCAGCTAGTAGTAGTCATGTATACTTAAAGAATTATCAAGGTTAAGAAATTCTTAGGCTGACTGGGAAACTCTAGGTCTTGATTTCTAGAATTTGTTAAGACTAGGGTTACTGAAAATTTTGGAACACAAGGGTGAAAGGAAACCCTTGTTGAAGTCCCACATACCTAGAGGAAAATCCTTGAGAAAGCACCTGGAACTCTGAGAAGGAGAAGAAACCCTAGCTCTTGCCTAAAGGAGTCTGTCCGAGTTACTTATGGTGAGTTTCTATGTGTTTTGGAAAGAATGGGGGGAGAGGGTCATCTAATACCTTAAATACCCTTCTAAATATTCCCAATACAGTTTAGTTTAGGATTTATGATCTTAAAGTTTTACAAAAATGCCCTTGGAAACTGTTAGTAAAAGTTTTTCCTGCCATGTGGTACGACTCAACCTATGAGCCGTACCAGGATCATATGATCCATGTTGGCATTCATGGTTAGGATCCCTATTCAACACTATTCTCTAAAGCTTTTCATGAAATTCTACCATGATCTATGAGATCTTACGATGGGTATTACCACGATTCATAGTTTCCTCAAAGCCTTTTCAACATTTCTCTGAAACTCAAATCATGACTCGATAGTATGATCCATACCTGCCTACCACGAGTCGTACCTTGGCTCGTGGTTTTCCTAGAATTTTTTGACCTTTTCTTTGAACTTTTCCATGATTGGTCTGTACGATTTGTATGATGGTGGTATGAATCATGACCTGCAGTCGTGGTTTCTCCTAGCCACCCATGCTATTTTCCCTGACCCTTCTTTTATGAGTCCTGGTACGCCTTGTACCACTATCCTACGAGTCGTACCTGACTCGTACTGAAGCCTTTTTTCCAATTTTTTGCAAGATCACATTTTTAAGTTTGAAGGCTAGTCCCAGGGATTTCTTGGGTGTTACAACATCTCCCCCTTGGCAACATTCATCCTCAAATCTAAGTAAGCTGAAAAGATAGGAAAAGAGATGCAATCCCAGAACTAACACTATAGGCTGAAAATTGGTGGAGTAACTGACCTTGAACTGAAGCACCCATTGAACTGAGCCTAAAATCAGAGATGCATACTGAAGCATGATTAAAGTATGAGCATGAAGCTGAGAGGGAACTGAGTAGAGTATAGAAAAGTAATTTATTACCTGAAGCTGAAGCTGAGCTAGAAGGGAATAGGTGAAGGTATTTAGCTATCATGTCTGCTTCTACTTCCTATGTAGCTCTGTCAACTAGCTGGTTCCTCCATAAGACCTTTACTGAAGCGATCTCTTTTTTCCTCAACTTACAAACCTAACGGTCTATGATCTGAATCAGAACATCTTAGTAAGAGAGGTTTTCCTTTACGCCAACGCTTTCTAGAGGCACTATTGAGTTTGGGTCTTCTTCAACCAATACACATAGAAGACTGGGTGCACCGATGCTAACTTCACAGGCAAATCCAGCTCATAAGTCATATTGCCAATGCGTTTTAGGATTATGTATGGGCTGACATATCTGGGGCGGGCTTTCCTTTCTTCCCGAAACTTATCACCCCTTTCATAGGTGAAATTTTGAGATATACCCTATCATCCACAACAAACTCCAGCTCTCTTCACCTTACATATGCATACGATTTCTATCAGCTTTGAGCTGTTTTCAGCCGTTCTTTGATAAGCTGAACCTTTTGCATTGCCTCATTCACTAAATCAGTCCCTATTAAGGTAGCTTCACCAACCTTAACCACCCTATAGGAGATCTACATCTCCTACCATATAATGTCTCGAACGGGGCCATCTGAATGCTGGAGTGGTAGCCGTTGTTGTATGCAAACTCGATGAGAGGTAGATGATCATCCAAAATGCCCTTAAAATTGATCACACAAGTCCTCAACATATCCTCTAAAGTATGAATAGTCTGCTCAACCTGGTCATTTGTCTGTCGGTGAAAAGTTGTGCTGAGCCTAACCTGAGTACCAAGTCCTTTCTGAAATGACTTCTAGAAGTGTGGGATAAACTGAGTACCCCTATCTGAAATGATGGATAATGGGAATCTGTGCAACCTGAATAACTCCCGGATGTACAGTCTAGCATAGTCTTCTACTAAATATATTGTTTTGACTGATAGGAAATGTGTTGTCTTAGTCATCTGGTGTACCACCACCCAAATCGAATTATGCTGTCGGTGCATACGAGGTAAACCAATGATGAAGTCCATGTTTATCTCTTCACACTTCCAAGTAGGAATGTATCCTGAGTTATACCCCCAGGTCTCTGATGTTCAACCTTGACCTATTGGCAGTTTGGACACTCAGTCACAAATTCCGCAATGTACTTTTTCATGTCATTCCACCAGTAGACTTTTTGTAGATCATGGTATATCTTGGTGTCACATGGGTGGATAGAACACCTGGTGCTGTGAGCTTCTATTTGTATCCGCTGCGTCAAATCATCTACATCTAGAATAAATAACCTGCCCCGATAACAAAGCACACCATTTCCCCCTTTAGAGAAAGAATCCACCTCTTTCCTCACGAATGCTTTCTTTAACTTGAGCAAAATTGGGTCTTCATCCTGCTTTGACTTAACCTATATCACCAAGGAGGATTCTGATCCACTCTAGACTACAACTCCACCTTCTATTGAGTCAACTAACAGGACCCCTAATCGAGCCAGTCTGTGAACATCTCTAACCAACTCTTTCTTATCATCCTCAACACGAGAGACACTCCCCATAGAGAAACTGCTGAGGGCATCAGCCACTATGTTGGCTTTAAACGGATGATACAAAACACTTATATCATAATCCTTCAATAATTCTAGCCATCTTATCCGATGAAGATTCAAATCCTTTCTGACTGAACACATACTGTAAACTCTTGTGGTTAGTAAGAACATTCACATGAACTCCATAAAGGTAATGCCTCCAAATCATCAAGAAAAATACCACTACTGCCAGTTCAAGATTATGAGTTGGATAGTTCTTCTCATGAACACTGAGTTTATAGAGGCATAAGCTATTACCTTACTATGCTGCATTAGAACATAACCAAGGCTAACTCTAGAGGCATCATAATAGATCACAAACCCATCTGAACCTTCTGGTAGAGTCAGAACTAGAGCTATAGTAAGTCTGATCTTCAATTCCTGAAAACTCTTCTCGACAGCATCTGATCCTTGAAACTTCACCTTCTTTTGAGTTAGTTTTGTCAAAAAAGAGGCAATGGAGGAGAATACTTCTACGAACCATTTGTAATAACCGGCTAAGCCCAAGAAACTCCTGATTTTTGATGAAGAAATTGGTCTTGGCTAGTCCTTGACTATGCAATCTTTTGAGGATCCACTTGAATATCCTCACTAGAGACTACATGACCAAGGAATTCCACTAACTTTAACCAGAATCCACACTTTTTGAATTTAGCGAACAACTGACGGTCCCTGAGAGGCTGTAAAATTATTCTCAAATGGTCTACATGCTCCTCCTCTATTTTGGAATAAACCAGAATATCAACTATAAAGACTATAACGAACATGTACATGTACGACTTAAAACCTTATTCATCAGATCCATAAAAGCTATAGGAGCATTGGTTAGTCCGAAAGACATGACTATGAATTTGTAGTGACCATACTGAGTTTTGAAGGCTATTTTTGGGATGTCACATTCTCTGACCCTGAGCTGGTGGTTTCCAAATCTGAGATCTACCTTGGAAAAGTAACTAGCTCCCTGAAGTTGGTTGAACAATTCATCAATCCTAGGTAGAGGATACCTATTCTTGACTGTAACCTTGTTCAGCTGACTGTAGTCGATGCACATTCTGAGTGTACCATCTTTTTTTTCATGATTAGGACTGGGGTTGTAATATCCCGGAAGCTCAAAATCAATATTCAGGACTTGAACAAACAAAAATGGAAAACTACAAAAATGTTGCAGAAAGACCAACCTAATGGGTCGTTAAGGGACCCAACGACTTGTCAGGTCAACCATGTGAAAGATGCCAAGAATATTCATCAATATCCCTAATGGACGACACCACGAGTCGTTAGCAAGCCTTACGACTTGTTAAGTCGCCCGTTGCCATGCCGGAGTTCAAAAATTTGAGGAACTTTTAGGGTACTTGATGGAAGGTCACCACGAGTCGTCATCAGCAGTAACAACTTGTCATGCCCTTCATTTCCAGTCCTTTCTAGCTTTCTTACCAGTGTAACTGATGGATGACACGATGATTCATTCCCATTCATGACGAATCGTCATGTGCCCCTCAGGAGTTAGTAGATTTTTCCAGTGAACTTGAAAGAAGGACCCAATAACTCCTTGGACCTAGTAATGAGTCGTTAGGTCACCTGTTAGGGACACCTGACAGTTTTTCCCAGCAAATTTCTAAGGGATATTTAGTAATTTCCTATTCTCCAAAGCATTGAACCACGTCATTTAAGCACTAATTTCAAACGTTTTAGTGGGGAAAAATGGTTCCTCCCCTAATTCAAATGCTAATCCTCAGAAGATCATCGTAGAATTCTCTCTCAGAGTATTTCAAAGAAAGGGCTAAGGTTGAACTTTTCTCTTTGAATTTCAGGCAGATTCTCCAGGTTTCCTCGCTAGGTATATGGGGTTTTAGAAAGGGGATTGTCCTTCCCTTGCATCCCCAAATTCCTCCTCAATTTCTTCTATTAGTTTTAAGCCCCGAGCTTTCGAGTATGAGAAGCATTCATGTTTATTTTTGTTGATTTCACTCAAAACGATGTTTATACTTATTGTTAATATAATCTTTATCAGTTCCTTATTAAATTGTTAGTATTATTACAAAAGTGAATTTAAGCCCTAACTTTTGAGTAATGATTTTTCTTATTAAATTCCCTCTAGTGAATGAAGAATGTTTTGGGTTTAATTCCTAGAATTGTCTTGCTTTACATATATGTTGGGTAAATATCCCATGAATCAGAATGACTTTAGTACATCGAATGAAATAATATATTAGCTGCTTAGTAATTAGTTAGTTAGAACACCGAACTCTATCAGTCTAGTCTCAGTCATAATCATATCAGTCTAGCTTCAGTTGGATTTTTAACAACCTCAATCTTGACCAGAAAATGTCAACTGATCAGTTTGACTCCATTTTTATTTTTGAGGTGTTAGTGGTGCCTCTCAGATTTCATACTCAGATTCAGATTTCAGTTAATTGGTCCATCAGGTGGTCATGACATTCAGTTATAGCTCTGACTAGGCCCAGGACCCAGTTCAGTTATTAGTTTTTCTATAGACGGTTACGACGCTTCTAGATGAGCAGCTCTGACCAGTCTTAGAACCCAGTTTTAGAATCTGGTCCGATAAGGCTCTCAGGGTACATGCAGTTAAACCTCCTTGTTAGTCTTGGACCCTATTTCGAGCTATCAGCTTAGTAGTTTAGTTTAGGTTTAGAATGGGAGTAGAACTTGGCACCGAGCGGGCCGGGGTTCCAACGCACCCAGGTTCCCAGAACTACATTGCCAACGTAGGTTTCAGTATTACTTGGCCTGATTGGACCCAGATATTTTTGTGATCACCTAGTTTATGCCTTTATACCCTGGCAAGATATATTGTGTCCTAACGGTGGGGTGTATACATCAGACTCCACGTCTAGCTCACGTGGTTATATGTCGATTATAGACTCTCCCACTAGTCAGTTCAGTCCAATATAAGAATAAGCAGCTTAGTTCAGTACAATATCTCAGATTTAGTGATCCAGACTTACGGCATGTCCTTGACCATCAGACAGGGTCGTCTTGACCATTTCAGATTATATCAGTAGTTTAGTTCAGTTTACCTGCTGGTCATAGCGTGTCATTTTAGTTCAGACTTTACATTCAATATGTTTCTCCCACTTACTCAGTACATTCAAAGTACTGACGCATGATTTTCATCCTGTATCGTTTCATGATACAGCTGTAGGTTCTCAGATTCAACACATATAGTTGCTTCAGTTTCAGAGCATTCCATTTTAGCAGATCAGAGTGTGAGTCCTCATCATTCAAGGGCCTTGTTTATTTACTTCAGTTGGTTATGGTTTTGTATAGACTTTGAGTTAGCTGGGGGCCTGTCTCAGCAACTCCTCAGTAGTTGGATTTCAAACCAGACTTGTCTTTTAGAATTTTATTTCAGATATATTATTTCTTTCTCTACTTTCAATCTTTACATTTTCTTAAACTGATAAATATGTTATTTAAAGGTTCCCCTGTGCAAGTTTACTCGGAATGCTAGTGTAAGATAGACTACGGGTTGACTTGGGGTCACTTGTGGCTTCAAGTACCGTGTTATGTCCAGGGTGTATGCTCAGCGCGTGACAAACTTAGTAATAGAGCACTAGGTTTAGAGTATCCTCGGAAAGTCTAAAAGCCGCATCGAGTAGAGTCCTTTTCATGGGAGTGAAGCGCGCCACACATATGACGAGGAGGCTATGAGATGTTATTAGGAAAATTCCCTTTTTGTTCATGCTCTTTATCGTGCGTTAAAGTCCTATTCCAAAGGTGTCTCTCTAAATCGTGTCCTATTTCCTTTTAGTGAACAATGAATCCTCAACGTGGAAAATGGAAGAAGAGCCAGAAATGACAACAGACCCGCTCCACTAGCTTTGGCAGTTCCTCAGGACGACTATGTGTCTACCGCCAAATTCAGGGCGACCATTCAGTTGCTTGCTCAGACCGTCACCAATCAAGTGAACCAGCAGGTGGTTCCAGTAGCCACAAATGGGTCTGCAGCTGCTGCCCAGGTGCGGGAATTCACCCGGATGAACCGTACAGACTTTCACGGAACAAAGGTGGGAGAGGACCCACAAGGCTTTTTAGATGAGATCAGAAAGATCACCCGGAGCATAGGTGTCAGCTCCTCTGAGAGTGCTGACTTGGCTTCCGACCAACTAAAAGGGGTAGCCCAGGTTTGATACGAGCAGTGGAAGGAGGGGCAGTCAGCAAAAGCAGGACTGGTTGAGTGGGAGGAGTTTCATACAGCTTTTCTGGATAGGTTCTTTCCCCAGGAGTTGAGGGAGGCTAAGATGGCAGAATTTATGAACCTACGACAGGGCAATCGGACAGTGGAGGAGTATGCTCTGGAGTTCACTAGATTATCAAAGTATGCTCAAAAGATGGTGGCAGAGCCAAGGGCTCACATGTTGAAGTTTTTAAATGGAGTATCCAATCTGGTCCTCAAGGAGTGCAGGGCGGCAATGCTAATCTCTAGCTTAATTGTGTATGCTCAACAGATTGAGGCCAAGAAACTGAAAGATATGGAACGTAAGAACAAGCGAGCGAGGACTGGCCAGTCAAATTTCAGCCATCAGAGGTCTAGCGGTAGTAGCCGCCTGCAGCAGCAACCCCAACAACAACAACAACAGAGAGTCCCAACACCTAGTTCAGCCAGCGCCCCAGCCTTTCGGTCCTGCCAGGATCAGAGGGGTGAGTCATCTGGCACTCAATCTCAGGCCCACAGTACAGGGAACAAGTATCCAACTTGTCCCAAGTGTGGTAGAAATCACCCAGGAGAATGCCAAGGACGAGAGCGCTGCTTTGGGTGTGGACAACTTGGACACAGGCTTAGGGAGTGCCCATCAACTAGGCGAGGGTGATCACAATCCACTACCTCATCAGCTCCAACAGGCCGACCAGCTCAGTAGGCTAACCCATCAAGTACAAATGGCGGTCTGATCTTGGGCAAAATGACATGCCCAAGTGATACTTTATAACTTAGTTTTCATCTTTTTTATCTACTTATTTATATACATTCTCATGTAATTTTATGTAAAGGTGAATAT
>JACEIK010005816.1:28657-41346 GCA_018107945.1 Datura stramonium
TACCTAATTTGCCTTGCTTGGTTACTAAAATGGGATGAGCTAGACACCAACTTAGAATTATCACATCACCACTCGTAGAAGTAGTTGTGAAGCTAAGTTCAGTTAAATGATTAGAGGTACGAAGGTCCCTAATCAAGAGCATAAACCCCGTAAACCACATCCACGTAATTGAATTGCCCACGAACTAGAATGTCACATCCCCTCTTAACGATGTAGTTGTGAGGCTAGTTTGTCATGTTTAGAGGATTGAAGGACCATGAACATGCAATTGTAATTATGTGAGACGGTAATAGATAATTCCATACTTAAACCATTTCAAAGCGTAGTATCGCATGATTATCTGGCCTTAGCTCTAGTTGCTCCTTGAATTACTTCAGAGTATTTCTGTGACCACCCCTAGACTTAATTAAACCTTATCGAGAAAGTCTATATCAACACTTGCGAAAGTTAATATCACACTTGAACTTGATCATTAGCTAAATTGGTCCAGTCCCTGTGGGTTCGACATCCGGCTCTTAAAAAGGGCCACAGTATTACTTGTAAGACCACGTACACTTGCGTGTGCACTTGGGCGCAGTCGTCAATAAGTTTTTGGTGCCGTGCCCGGGGATCAACACGGTCAACGCCATAATTGTTTTTATTCCCTCTCTTCTCATCAGGATAAGGAAAGCTCACCTGACGTAGTTACTGGTATGTTATGTCTCTTTCACCTAGATGTGTATGCCCTCCTAGATGTAGGAGCTACCCTTTTGTTTGTAACTTCATATATAGCAGTTTAGTTCAACTCCATTTTAGAGGTCATAACAGAACCCTTCTCAGTCTCCACTCCAGTTGGAGAGTCAGTTAGAGCCAGCTGGGTGTATAGAAACTGCCCAGTCTCAGTCTTGAATAAAATCATTCCAGCTGATCTTGTAGAGGTAGACATGGTCGATTTCAACCTTATTCTAGGCATGGATTGGTTACACTCCTGCAATGGCTTAATTTACTATAGGACTAGAGTTGTCAAGTTTTAGTTTCCGGATGAGCCCGTTTTCGAATGGTCGGGCAGCAGTTCAGCGCCTAAGGGTAGGTTTATCTCCTTCCTTAAGGCCCAGAATCTCATTTCTAAGGGATGTTTATATCATTTGGTTCGGGTCAAAGATTCCAACTCTAAGGCCCCAACCATTCAGTGAGTTCCAATTGTCAGCGAGTTCCCAAATGTATTTCCTGAAGATCTTCCTGGAGTCCCCCCTGAACGGGAAATAGACTTCAGAATGGATCTCCTTCCAGACACTCAGCCCATCTCGATCCTTCCTTATAGAATGGCTTTAGCTGAGCTTAAGGAGCTAAAGGAGCAGTTAAAGGACCTTCTTTATAAGGGTTTCATCAGACCTAACATCTCTCCCTGGGGTGCTCCAGTGCTATTCGTGCGTAAAAAGGATGGTACCCTTAGAATGTGCATAGATTACCGTCAACTGAACAAGGTCATAGATAAGAACAAGTACCCGTTGCCCATAATTGATGATCTATTTGACCAACTTCAGGGAGCCAGTTGCTTTTCCAAGAACGACCTCAGGTCAGGGTACCATCAGTTAAGGGTTAGATAGAGTGACATATCGAAAACAACATTCAAAACTTGGTATGGTCACTATGAGTTTATGGTGATGTCCTTTGGGTTAACAAACGCCCCAACAGCCTTCATGGACCTAATGAATAGGGTTTTCAAGTCGTACCTAGATATGTTTGTCATCGTATTTATTAACGACATTCTGGTGTACTCTAGAAATGAGGAAGAGCATTCCAATCATCTAAGATTAGCACTACAGACCCTCCGAGATCGCCAACTATTCGCCAAATTCAGTAAGTGTGAATTCTAGTTGAAGTCTATGTCATTTTTGGGTCATGTGCTAACAGGTGAAGGGATACAAATAGATCCTCATAAAATTTCAACAGTGAAGGATTGGCCTAGACCTACCTCTTTTACCGAGATCAGGAGTTTCTTTGGCTTAGTAGGCTATTACCGATGGTTTGTTGAAGGTTTCTCCTCCATAGCATCCCCTTTGACCAAGTTAACTCAGAAGAAGGTAAAATTTCAGTGGTCGGATGTCTGTGAGAAGAGTTTTCAGGAGTTGAAGACTCGACTCACTACCGCTCCAGTTTTGACCCTGCCAGAAGGAATAGAGGGGTTTGTAGTATATTGTGATGCCTACAGAGTTGGACTTGGTTGCGTTCTGATGCAGCGGGCCAAAGTGATAGCCTATGCCTTCTTTAGGCAACTCAAAGTTCATGAGAAGAATTATCCAACTCATGACTTGGAGTTGGCAGCGGTGGTATTCGAATTAAAAATATGGAGAAACTACTTGTACGGAGCTCACGTGGACATGTTCACAGATCACAAGAGCCTTCAGTATGTGTTCAACCAGAAAGACCTAAACCTACGCCAAAGACGATGGTTGGAACTGCTAAAGGATTATGACATGAGTGTGCTGTGTCACCCGGGTAAGGCCAACGTAGTGGCTGATGCTCCAAACAGAATGTCTATGGGTAGCATAACTCATGTGGAAGAAGGTAAAAAGGAATTAGTAAGGGATGTTCATAGATTAGCCCGGTTAGGGGTGCAGCTGATAGACTCAGCCGAAGGCAGAGTAGTTGTGCAAAACAGGCCAGATTCATCTTTGGTAGTTGAAGTTAAGTCTAGAAAAGATGAAGATCTAGTTCTACTTAAACTCAAGGAAGTAGTTCTCAAAAAGGAGGTTGAGGCTTTCTTCCAAGGGGGAGATGGAGTGCTTTGTTACTAGGGAAGGTTGTGTGTGCCAGATGTTGGTGAGTTGAGACAACAGATTTTGGCTGAGGCACACAGCTCAAGGTATTCCATTCACCCTGGTGCTACTAAAATGTATCATGACTTGAGGGAAATTTACTAAGAACAACATGAAAAGAGATATTGCCGAATTCATAGCTAAGTGCCCGAACTGCCAGCAAGTCAAGGTGAAAAATCAAAGGCCAGGGGGCATGACTCAAGATATCAGTATACCCACGTGGAAGTGGGAGGAGGTAAATATGGACTTTATTATAGGTCTACCGCAGACTTGCTAGCAACATGACTCAATCTGGGTGGTTGTAGATCGGATGACCAAGTCAGCTCACTTTCTTCAAGTCAAAACCACAGACTCAGCAGAGGACTATGTCAAACTTTATATCCGAGAGCTATTCAGACATCATGGGGTACCCTTGTCCATCATTTCAGACAGGGGAGCCCAGTTCACCTCCTATTTCTGGAAGTCTTTTCAGAAGAGACTTGGCACTCAGGTCAAAGTCAGTACTGCTTTTCATCCACAGACCAATGGACAAGCTGAGCGGACTATACAAACCTTGGGGGATATGCTAAGAACATTCTTTATTGATTTTAAGGGTAATTGGGATGACCATTTGCCTCTTATCGAATTTTCATACAATAATAGCTACCATTCCAGCATTCAAATGGCCCCGTTTGAGGCATTGTATGGTAGGAGGTGTAGATCTCCTATAGGTTGGTTTGAAGTTGGTGAAGCTACTTTGATAGGGCCAGAATTGGTTCACGAGGCAATGCAGAAAGTTCAGCTCATTCGAGAGAGATTGAAAATAGCCTAGAGCCGTCAGAAATCCTATGCATGTGCAAAGAAGAGAGATAGAATTTTCAGTTAATGATTGGGTATACCTGAATTTCTCCCATGAAAGGGGTGATAAGGTTTGGAAAGAAGGGGAACTCAGTCCTAGGTATGTGGGACCCTATAGAATGTTGTGGCGTATCGGCAAGGTGGCCTATGAGCTAGAGTTGCCTTCAAAAGTAGCAGCTGTACATCCAGTTTTCCATGCATCACTTTTGAAAAAGGGTATCGGAGATCCAACCTCTGTGGTGCCATTGGATAGTGTGACATTCAAGGATAGCCTCACCTATGAGGAGGTACCAGTCCTAATCCTAGATTGCCAGGTTCGTAGATTGAGGAATAAGGAAATAGCTTCAGTCAAGGTTCTATGGAGGAATCAGCAAGTTGAAGGAGAAATGTGGGAGGCCAAAGCAGATTGAGGGCTAGATACCCACACTTGTTCTCTACCGACTCTACTGTAGCTTGATATGTAAATTTTTATTTAAGACCTAAACTAGTTGTTGAATTCAGTTCATGTAAATAATTTTCTTTCTGACTTTGGTTGTGTTTATGAAAAGAAAAAATTCAGTTAAGTTATATTCTCTAAAATGGAGGTAGTCATTTCGGTCGTTTTGAAGTTGTATGAGTAGTATTTGAATGCCTTGATTATTATTTTTCTGGTTGGTATGAGTTTTCTAACATTCGAGGATGAATGTTCCTAAGGGGGAGATATTGTAATGCCCCAAAAACTCAAAATCAATATTCGGGACTTGAATTAGAAAATTTGAGAAAACTGCAGAAATATTGCAGAATGACCAACCTAACGGGTCGTTAAGGGACCCAACGGCTCGTCAGGTCAACCGTGTGAAGGATGCCAAGAATATTCACCAGTATTCCTAATAGAAGACACCACGAGTCGTTAGCAGGCCCTACGACTCGTTAAGTCGCCCGTTGCCAAGAAGGAGTTCAAAAATTTGAGGAATTTTTAGTGTACTTGATGGAAGGTCACCACGAGTCATTATCAACAGTAACGACTCATTAGGTCCTTCATTTCCAATCCTTTCTAGCTATCTTTCCAGTGTACCTGACGGACGACATGATCAGTCGTTCCCAGTCATGATTACTCGTCATGTGCCCATCAAGAGTCAAGTAGATTTTTTCAGTGAACTTGACGGAAGGACCCAATGACTCACTGGACCTGGTAACGAGTCGTTAGGTCACCCGTTAGGGACACATGATAGTTTTTCCCAGCGAATTTCTAAGGGCTATTTAGTAATTTCCTATTCTCCCAAGCATTGAACCCGTTGTTTAAGCACTAATTGCAGATGTTTTAGTGGGGAAAAATGGTTCCTCCCCTCATTCTTACGCTAATCCTCAGAAGATCATCGTAGAATTCTCTCTCAGAGTATTTTAGAGCAAGGGCTAGGGCTGGACTTTTTTCTTTGACTTTCAGGCAGATTCTCAAGGTTTCCTCGCCAAGTATATGGGGTTTTTGCAAGGGGATTGTCCTTCCCTTGCATCCCCAAAGTCCTCAATTTCTTCTATCAGTTTTAAGCCCCGAGCTTTCGAGTATGAGAAGCATTCATGTTTATTTTCGTTGATTTCACTTAGAACGACTTTTATACTAATTGTTAATATAATCTTCCTTAGTTCCTTATCAAATTGTCAATATTATTATAAAAGTGAATTTAAGACCTAAATTTTGAGTAATTATTTTACTTGTTAAATTCCCTCTAGTGAATGAAGAATGCTTTAGGTTGAATTCCTAAAATTGTCTTGCTTTACATATATGTTGGGTAAATATCCCATGAATCAGAATGACTTTAGTACGTTGAATGAAATTCTCTATTAGTTACTTAGTAATTAGTCATTTAGAACATAGAACTCTATTAGTCTAGTCTCAGTTATAATCATATCAGTCTAGCTTCAGTCAGATTTTTAAACAAAAGTGTTTTCCAGAAAATGTCAACTGATCAGTTTGACTCCAGTTTTATTTTTGAGGTGTTATTGGTGCCTCCCAGATTTCAGACTCAGATTCATATTTCAGTTATTTGGTCCATTAGGCGGTCATGACATTAAGTTATAGCTCTGACCAGCTTCAGGACCCTAGTTTAGTTATTAGTTTTTCTGTAGACATTTACGACGTTTCTAGATAAGCAGCTCTAACCAGTCTTAGAACCTAGTTTCAGAATCTGATCTAATAAGGCTCTCAGGGTACATGCAATTAATCGTCCCCGACTAGTCTTGAACCCCAGTTTTGAGTTAACAGCTTAGTAGTTCACTTTATGTTTCCAGTGGGAGTAGAACTTAGCACCGAGCAGGCCGGGGTTTCAGTGCACCCAGTTCCCAAAACTACGCTGCCAGCGTAGGTTTCAGTATTACTTGTCCTGATTTGCCCCGGATATTTTTGTGATCATCCAGTTCATGCCTTTATACCTTGACAAGGTATGTTGGTCCTACTAGTGGGGTGTATACATCGGACTCCACGTCTAGCTCACGTGGTTATATGTTGGTTATAGACTCTCCCACTAGTCAGTTTAGTCTAGTATCAGAATAAGCAGCTTCAGTACAGTATCTCAGATTCAGTGTTCCAGACTTAGGGCATGTCCTTGACCATCAGACAGGGTCGTCTTGACCATTTCAAATTATATCAGTAGTTCAATTGAGTATACCTGTTGGTCATAGCGTGTAATTTCAGTTCATACTTTACATTCAGTATGTTTCTCCCACTTATTCAGTATATTCAAAGTACTGACGCAAGCTTTTAATGTTGTATCATTTCATGATATAGCTGCAGGTTCTCAAATTCAGCATAGATAGTTGCTTCAGTTTCAGAGAATTCCATTTCAGCAGATCATAGTGTGAGTCCTCATCATTCGAGGGCCTTGTTTATTCACTTTAATTGGTTATGGTTTTGTATAGACTTAGAGTTAGCTTGGGGCCTATCCCAGCAACTCCTCAGTAGTTGGCTTTCAGACCAGACTTGTCTTTCAAAATTGTATTTCAGATATATTATTTCTTTCTGCAGTTTCAGTCTTTACATTTTCTTAAACTAATAAATCTGTTATTTAAAGGTTCCGCTATGCATGTTTACTCAGAATGCCAGTATATGATAGACCAGAGCTTGACTTGGGGTCACTTATGGCTTCAAGTACCATGTTACGTCCAGGGTGTAGGCTCAGGTCGTGACAGTGGCACCCCATGGAGAGATACTAGGTCTGACGAAGCCCTTATCTAGGAGGTCCTTCAGTTGGTCCTTAAACTCCTTAAGCTCAGATGGAGCCACTATGTAAAGAGGAATAGAGATAGGCTAGGTATCTAGAAGAAGGTCTATGCCGAATTCTATTTCCTGCTCAGGAAGGATTCCGTAGAGATCTTCAGGAAACTCATTTACAACTAAAACTGACTAAAGAATCGGGGTCTCGAAACTAGAATCTTTGACCCTAACCGAGTGATAAATGTACCCCATGGTGATCATTTTCTTAGCCTTAAGGTATGAAATGAAATGACTCTTAGGCGCTGAAGTTCCACCCCTTCACTCTAGGACTGGTTCGTTAGGAAGCTGAAACCTGACGACCCTAGTTCTGCAATCAACTAAAGCATAGAAAGAATGCAACTAGTCCATGCCAAGAATAAGGTCAAAATTGACCATATCTAGCTCTACTAGATCACCTGAGGTGACTTTTATGCAACACTATACCTAGAAAATCTTTATACACCCGGCTAGCTCTAACTGACTCACCAACCAGAGTAGAGACTGAAAATAGCTCTGAAAGGATTTATGGACTAATATCAAACTGGACAACAATGTAAGGAATCACGAAAAAAAGTGTGTCTCCTGGATCTAGTAAAGCATATACATTTATCTAAAAGAGACATAGCATACCAGTAACTACGTTATAAGTTCTCTTCGTCCTGACGGGAGGATAAATCATTAAATCAATTTTCAAGCTGACCATAATCTGTCCCTGAGGTAGTACCTTGATGAGCTAGACAACCTGGCGGAGCAACCGATGTGGAGGACTAGGCCTTCTCCTGTCCGGCTGACGGGCAATCCCTCAATTTGTGACCCAGCTGGCCACAACCAAAACAACCTTTGTTGACCAGGTGGCACTCACCCAGGTGATTTTTACCACACTTAAGACATGTTGGAAAAGTACGGCTATTGGAGACATGAATCTGAGACTGGGAGCCAGATGTCCCACCCCTCCTATCCTTACAAGGCCTGGAAGACGGAGCACTGGCTGAAGAAGGGGCTGGAAGCCTCTGTTGTTGTTGCTGGAGGCGATTACCACCACCTAACCTTTGCTGGGAATACTCAGGCTAACCTGTCCTCGCCCGTTTACTTTCCTTTTCTATATCCTTCAACTTCTCCGCCTCTATCTTCTATGCATGGATAATGAGACTGGAGATGTATATTTCTTTGATGAGCATAACAATTCTTCACCCCTTGGCCACCAAGTTCGAGACTCTATTCTCAAACTTGAGCATGCGAGCCCTAGGCTCAACAACCATTTTCGGAGTATACCTTGACAGTTGAGTGAAATTTAATGAGTACTCCTGTATTGTCATGTCATTCTGTATCAAATTCATAAACTCAACAACTTTAGCTTCCCTTAACTCCTGAGAAAAGAACTTGTCCAAGAATGTAGTCACAAACTCGTCCTATTCCACCAGGCCTGCACCAACCAATCTCCCCTCCTTCCACTACTTATACCAAATTTGAGCCACCCCTTCAACTGATAAGTAGCTAAATCCGCATTTTTCAACTGGGATAACACCCATGATTTGGGTGATCTTCTGAATCTCATCAATGAATCCTTATGGGTCTGTTTCTACTTTAGACCCGTGAAATGATGGGGGATTCATCTGAGTAAAATCCTGGACTCTGGAAGCAACTACAAACCCATTAGTATTCACTGGAACAACAACCTGCTGGTTTACCTGGTTGGTCGTTGCCTGAGATAGCATCTGAATAGCAGCCCAAAACTCTGCATGTGACACCTGCTCATTTTGAGGGGCTACTAAAGTAGGTAGGGTTGGCTGATTAGCATTGTCGATCCTCCTTCCATTTCCTTTCTTGGGAAGCATCGTCGACTGAAAAGTAATAGACCATGAGTTAGGAGGAAATATTAGAGTCTAAAATTCCACGCACGATAAGAATCATGAATAAAGGGAATTTTTCCTAAAAATGCCTCATAGCCTCCCCCTCATAAGTGTGGCGTGCTTCACACCCATTAAAAGAAATCTGCTGGAGTGGCTTTTAGACATCCTAGGACACTCTATAATCTGAGGCTATGATACCATATTTGTCACGACCCGAATTCACACTCTGGATGCGACACGGTACTTAGGATCACCAGTGATCCCAAGAAAACCCATGGTAAAGCATACTTCTACTAAGACTGATCAACTAAAAATAATAATAAGTGAAAGTTGACTAAAGCAACAAGCAAATACTGATTAATAACACAAAGTCTGAACATACATTGAAAAAACCAAACTGAATCTATAAACACTATTTGAAATCTTTATAAAATGAACTGATGAGTTGCTGGGACAAACCCCCAGCTAACTCTAATCTCTGTAACTAAACAAACAAATACAACTAAAAATGGATCTCTGGCCTTCGGTAGATAAGGAGTCACCACTGAAGCTGCAGGAAAATAGCGAAAGACTAGCTGCGGTACTGAAGCTGGGTACTTGAGCCAACATCATAAAATGATATAACACATAAAAGTATGCAATCAGTACTTTGAATGTACAAACTATTCCATAAGGAACTAAAATATACACAAATTGAGTAATAATAAGCTAAATTGTAATACTGTAGATATAGACTAAAATCTGAAGATCTGGACTGGACTAAGAATCATGACTGTACTGGACCAAATTGTACTGTGGGAGATACTATAATCGACATGTAACCATGTTAGCTAAACGTGGAGTCCAATATATACACCTCATCAAAGAAAGTCCACTGCACCTTGCCAGGATATAGTTGCTGAATGGAGTGATCACTATGGGGGGCCCATTCAGGCTAATAACCACGGTGACAATGTATTTTTGGGAATCTTGGTGCACTGAACCCCGACTTACTCTGTGCTAAGTACTACTCCCATTGGAAACCTAGTTATGTCTAAATGGCTGATAGCTCGAACTGATGTCTTAGGACTAAGTCAGAACTACTTATCTAAAGTGTTCTGAGAGTCTAAGGACCTGAAAGAAATTGTGTTCTAAGACTTGTCAGAGCTGCTTTCTATGAAAGCATCATAACATTCTAAGGAACTACTAACAAGCTGATAAACTGATACTACTGAATTTACTGAGTTTCTTAAAAGACTTATAAAAGTCCCACTGACCAGCTGACATTTCCAGAGAATACTGAGTATACTGAGTACTGACTGAAATTCTGAGACTGAACGTACTAAAGTGTTAACTTTACGTTCATGCATCTATACTAAAATTCATAATTTGAGTAAAAATATCATGACAATACATCATTCATGTCTGAGTTCTAAATCATGTAAGTTTTATTAAAAGACATAACATGTTAAAGATTAAGAATAGGAAAAACATACTGAATAATTGAACCAAAACATGAAGTTCATCTAGTAGTAGTCATGTACACTTAAAGAATTATCAAGGTTAAGAAATTCTTAGGTTGACTGGGAAACCCTAGCTCTTGATTTCTAGAATTTGTTAAGACTAGGTTACTGAAGATTTTGGAACACAAGGGTAAAAGAAAACCCTTATTGAAGTCCCACATACTTGAAGGAAAATCCTTGAAAAAGCACTTGGAACTCTGAGAAGGAGAAAAAAAACCTAGCTCTTTCCTGAAGGAGTCTGTACGAGTTTCTTACAGTGAGTTTCTTCATGTTCTTGAAAGAATGAGGGGAGAGGGTCATCTAATCCCCTAAATCCCCTTCTAAATATTCCCAATATGATGTAGTTTAGGAGTTGATATGTTAGAGTTTTACAAAAATACCCCTGGAAACTGTTATTAAAAATTCTACCTGCCAAGTGGTACGACTCAATCTACGAGTCATACCAGGATCATACAATCCATATTGGCATCCGCGGTTAGGTGCCCTGCTCAACACCATTCTCTGAAGTTTTCCATGGAAGTCTACCACGTTCCGTGAGATCTTACTACAGGTCTTACCACAATTCATAGTTTCCTTAAATCCTTTTGAACATTTCTCTAAAACTCAAAGCACGACTGGATGGTATGATCCATACCCGCCTACCACGAGTTGTACCTTGGCTCATGGTTTTCCTAGAATTTCCTGACCTATTCTCTAAACTTTTCCATGACTTCTTAGTATGATCCGTACCATGGTGGTATGAATCATGACCTGCAGTCATGGTTTCTCCTAGCCACCCATATTGTTTTCCCTAACCTTTCTATTATGAGTCCTGGTACAACTCGTACCACTGTCCTATGAGTCGTACTGTGACTCGTACTGAGGCTTTTTTCCACGTTTTTTGTATGATCACATTTTTAAATCTGAAGGCTAGTCCCAGGAATTTCTGGGGTATTACAATTTGGGTGCATAATATGATGATATACAAACAAGAAATAAGATGGGAATGAAATGCAAGGGAGGAACTTGAAGTTGGCAAGAGAAGGAGGTTGTGCGTATGATATACAAACAAGAAATAATATGGGAATGAAATGCAAGGGATGAACTTGAAGTTTGCAAGAGAAGGAGGCTTCCAAACAGCCCAGCGTGCCACGCCGACATACCAGCATGCTACGCATCGTGTCACACCCATACATGTGTGCCCGAGGGGCTTCCAACCAGTGTGCCAACGCGCCAGACCCATGCCACTCCTGGCATGTCACCATGGCAAGAAGTGTGTCCAGGTCTGTGCCACGCCCAATGGCATCATGTCATGCCACAACAGCCAACGCCTATTTCAGTGAGCATCTGCGATGAGACCGTGTCATGGAGGACAATTAGGGTGTTCAAAGCCGTGAAACGAAGTTGGTCTACCATGGGACAATTTTTACTTACTATAAATTAAGCACTTGGGTTATTTTTTATCAATACACGTATTATTTTGGGGAACAGACGAGGAGCATTACAAACTTCAATCTAGGATTCTTTTCTTTCCTTCTTTTTTCATTCTTGTAATACATGAATTCAAACACTATGATGAATTCTTTACTAGAATGACTGGCTAAAACCCTTCTTTTAAGGTTGAGGCCACATAACATGATTGTATTTGCTTAATTTCTATTTGGTTCAAGTTTTCATTGTTGTTAGTTCTTGAATTCTTGTTGTTATTCATTTTAATGATTGATCACTATTGAAATTCCATTGTTAATTGTAGGCAAACTCAAAAGAGAAAAACCTAGGATAGAACTACAAATGCAAGAAGTGAGTTCAAGCTTTTAAGGTTGATTCGCGGTTATGATAGCAATATACCTAATTCATCTTGCTTGATTATTAAATGGGAAGATAACTAGACATCTAATTTGGAAGTGTCACATCACTTCTCTTTGATATAGTTGTGAAACCAAGTTAGGTTAAATGGTTAGAGGTTCAAAAGTACATAACCAAGGGAATTAACCCCGTAAATTACTCCACATAAATAATTGCATATGAATTAGGTTATCACATCCCTGCTCAACAATGTAGTTGTAAGGTTAATTCGGTTATGTTTAGAGGCTTAAAAGACCATAATCATAGCATTTATCTTGTGAGAGAAAAAGTGAAGTTCATACTTGAACCAATATTAATTTAGCATTACATGAATTTTTGGCCTTAAACCTAGATTCTTCTCATTACTGTTTTTCACTTAAATTTGTGAGCGTCTTTAGATTTAGAAACAAACAAACTTAAAATCTTGGAAAATTAGCACTTTTGAATTTTTTTAATTGATACTTGAACTTGTTAATTCACTATAATCTAATCCTATGGGTTCAACATCTGGCTTGCAAAAAATTACTGTATTACTTGTACGACCGCATATGCTTGCGCGTGTGCCTAAGACATAGCAGTATTCTACAAAAAAACCATTTGGTTCACCTAGTTAGAAGCTAAATATGTACCTTACCTTTACATCTTTCTAACC
>JACEIK010005816.1:56479-73201 GCA_018107945.1 Datura stramonium
AGAATAAGTTTAATGTAAATAATAAAAATAGATAGAGGTGGTAATATTTAGTGGTGTGTATCATTGATGTGTATCTTCTTGATAGTATTTTCTACGTTGTTGTAAAGAGATGACTAGTAGTAAAGATTGTTAATCTTTAAAAAGAATTTGAAGAAAGAAGGAACCGCTAAAAGTGTAGACCAATAGTTTGTTAATTATGATTCTAAAGCTACGCCTGGGAGAGAATAAATATAGTATGTTTTGTATAAAAGACTAGCGGGATAATAATTATGATAGGGAAAATGATGTTCTCCCAATTGAAATCACCTTAAAAATGAAAATTGTAATATTAGAGTAAGAATTTATAAAATATATGATTGAAGAAATATTAAGTCCTTATATAGCCATGTTGGATTGATTGAGCTGATAAATTCTTGACCTGATAAATTCTTGACTTACACTATCATACTGACTTGTTTGTGATAGAGATTAATGTGATTTAACAATACCATGTGAATAAGTTGCAAAGATTTTTTAGACTATGAATACGAATCATGATATTAGTGTATAATTGTGATAATGAATATATACCTGCTTTTATTGTCTCATATGATGACCGACTTTGAGAACATACTATGATATGTTAATGAGGATTGAATAATACCATATTATTCCGACAAGAGAGGCTTGAGCCTAAGGGGAGCATTTGAACGAGCGTTATATGTGCGATGATCGAATAACATACCATTATTATGAAATGAGTGTCTTGAGTCGGAGGTGAGCTTCCAGACAAGCAGAGACGATACAAGTGGCTCATGCCTGAAGTGATCTTTCATTTGAGCGATAATGATACGAGTGACTCGAGTCTGAGGGGAGCATCGGGATGAGCAAATAAGTGGGAGAGGGTATCACATTGATATGATACATGGATTTCTAGAGTCCCCTACATGTTATGACTGGAAGAAAAGCATAATACCCTCTGGCATATGTGTATAGATGACCTACAAATGTGTGATCAGATTTGATACCGAGTAAGACTAATGAGATATGAAGGCTATACAATTATACTTCTGTATAGACATAATCCCATTGATTGGTGTGAATTACATGAGGGTATGTGTTTATATATATGTTAAAGGCTTATACTTTCTATGATAGAATTACATGAACTGTCTAAATATGATTGCTTGATATGAGTACTATTGAGTATGATCCATACTAATTCTACATATGTGTAGTAGACCTTATTGTTGGGTTTGTTTTGACTGTGGGGATGGTTATGTAAAAGTTCTAGGTCTAGGAGGCATGAGACAATATAATGATTAATTGGCTGAGGACTGATAGTGGTCATGTGTAACAGTATTGATGTAGTTAGATAGTAACAATGTCTAACTATTGAGAGTTGTCTAAATGGTAAAGAACGATTTAACAATTTGTAATAGGTATTAGACATGTGCATTTGTGATAGTGTAAGTGTTAGTTATGGTTTGGGTATATCAACAAAGGAGATGTGATGTAATTAATGAATTTAATATGGTGAAAAGAAAAGATGTCCCATTTTCTTCGATTTATTGGCTGCGAAGGGAACCATTGCAATAGTGAAAATTTTGTTGCAGCGAGACCAACATGGTGGTCGAAGTGCCACTGCAGCTGTGGTTGATTAGAATTACTATCTAGGTCTTAAGGCTAGAGATTTATAAAAACATTCTAAAGTTATTGCTTAGTGGTTAAGGATTCATTAAGGAAACCCGATGGAATATGAGTAGATGTCATAATATATTAATGGTTAATTATTCTGATGATATTGATTTTATGCTATACTGCTGGAGCTAATCTTAGTCGATCGATGATGCTTACCAGTATGTGTGATGTACTGATATTACTCCATATACACCTTTTGGGGTGTAGGTTTGTGGAAAATTAAGGAAGTTTCATGATTGCAGTGACGATCCTCCGCATCATCTTCATCATTTCTCTTCTCAGGTGAAGTTGAATTTTTTATTGTCATTACTCTATTTAGAACTCTTGTACATGTCTAAACTAGGTCCTTGAGAGTTGATTGTTTGGGAAATTATTGTTCATAGTTGTAAATAAGATTGTAAGATATTATGTGTAATATGGTTATACTGGAATTAGATGACTGCTATTAAAAACATATTTTATTATGAATTGATTTTTAATCAAAGGGGTTCTCCTATCAGACTATAGCTGAGTAGGTGCCCACAGGATCCGCAAAATTTGTTCTTGAAGAGTTGGTATCAGAGCCTTAGATTACTGATATCACATGTACAAGAGAAATTTCAAGTAGAATCTTACGGATTGGTGTGTAGATGTCCATATTTAATACTTGGGAAGATGTGAGGCATATAGGAAATTTTACCTTTATTTCTTTCCTATCGTGCCATCTTGGTCTATTATTTTCCCTAGGTTGAGTTTAATTTGTATCTGAGAGATTACAATTGGTATCTGGATGAGTTGAGTTCAATTGATATCTTGGAGATTTCAATTGGTATCTGACGACATAAACTATGTTTGGGTGTCGACATAAAGTGTGACTAAAATAATGGTAAACAAGGTATAAGATAGGAGGAAAGTTAATAGTTCCTAAGAATGTCGCTGCCCTACAAGCTTCTCTATAGTGAGCTTGCTATAGCGATTAGGTGGCTGCTATAACGCCCTTATCTAGCATGCAAAAGTATGCTACCGCAATGACTAGGTCGCCATTGCAGTGGAAAGGTATCTACTGTAGAAGACAACCGTTAGGCAGAAACCAAATCCCCTGTTTTGAAAAAATTTCAAAAATCATGCCAAGGGCTATAGAAAGATCATAAAATACATGAAATCGAAAGGATATAAATAGTAGGCCAAAACAAGGACCATTGTCCATCGAGTGCCACTTAGGGGCACCCCTATATCAAGGATAAAGAACAAAATTATCTAATAAAAATAAATATCCAAAAATGAAGGAGACAAATTTTTTCAACAAAAGCCATATTAGGGTAGGAAACAAGATTAACTAAAACAATAAGAAGGGAAACTGAGGGAAAGGGAGGTACGCCATGGCCTTGCCTAATTAGTGGCCTCATCGCTGCCGTCGTCGGACTTACTAGACTCCTCGTCCTTGAACCTGCTAAGGAAGGAGATTTCCTAGGCATCCATCTTAGACACATGGGGAATCTTGGATACGGGAGAGAGGGTCTTGAGAATCTTCTTTACCCCCTTTCACATGCAGACAAACATCTTGTCCTGCGATTGCCTTTTTTCTTCTCTGTCTTCAGATCCTCCAAGAGCTCGACATGGGCCTGGGCTAGGGATGCAATAGCCCCCCTAATCCCTTATGGTTTGTGATAGTTGTACTGGACAGCCTGCCACTCGGGGAAGGTCTGGGAAACTCACCCAACAACTCTCTCATGGCATCCATTTGCTTCTCTATCCACTCAAAGGGGCCAGAAGGCCCGGAGGGACTGGCCCCATTGCCACCCTAGCCATTGCTGCCCTCATCGTCCGAGTCCACCTTTATTTTCTTCCTGCCCCTTCTAGATGCACCCTTAATCCTCAAGGGGGTGAAAGGCACGTCGCACTTTATCATATGATTCCCCACCTCCTAGAGCATTCTTTCTTGTGTACATAGCAGAGTGATGGGGGAGGGGAAGGGCAATCTCAACACACTCTTGGCTATGAAGTAACTCCATTCCTCCACAATGCGCCCCATATTTACCGCCACCCGATCCAGAATATAGGCCACTACCAAGGCCTAGTGGTAGGTCACATCATTGACATTGGTAGAAGGGAGAATACATAGGACATAAGGTTTAACCATCTCCGATCCTCTGCGATGAAATAGGAGCAGTTGATGCCGGTATTAGTGATACCCCATGTAACACTCCAAAAGTTTCTAAAATCATATTTGAGAGTTGAAATAGAGAAAACAGGAGGAAAAAATCTACACCAGGTCTCAGAACGAGTCATCGAATCATCCGTCGTTTACCTAACGAGTTGTTAAGTGACTCATTATTTTGCTAACGAGTCGGCAAATCACTCGTCATTTGTAAAGATCAGAATATCACCTAACGAGTTAGCAAACAACTCGTCATTTTCCTAATGTGACTCATTATTTTTCTAACGAGTCGGCAAATCACCCGCCATTTGTAAAGATCATAATATCCCCTAACGAGTTAGCAAATGACTCGTCATTTGCCTAACGAGTTGTTAAGTGACCCATGGTTTGAGCAGTAGTGGGAAATTCTAGTGAACATCGCGAACTATGAAAATGACTCGTCATTTGCCTAATGAGTCGTTAAGTGACACATGGTCTGAATAGCAGTGGGAAATTCTAGTGTACTTCAGGAACTAAGCAAACGACTCGTCATTTGCCTAATGAGTCTACAAACGACTTTTCGTTTCTGGAAGTATAAATTTTTTTATTAAACCATTAAGGGAATTTTCATAACTTCTAGGCTCCTAAGTGCTAAACTACGTCATTTTAATCCCAGATAGGTGTGTATTAAGAGGGTTTAACTCATTCTTAACCTATCCCTCTCTATGCATGCGGGCCTAGACGTTTCTAAGGGTGATCAAGCCTAGAAGTTCATCAATTCTTCTTCAATTTCATTTGGGCATTCAAGAGGATTGTGAAATCAGAAGTACCTAGGTACGTAGGGTTATGAATGGATGAATTCATCCACTCCCATGCCCAAATCCCTATCAATTTCATGAAATATCTAAGTTGATGAATATATTGGGTTTTAATCCAAGTTGTGAATTCTCTAAGTATCTATTATGGGTATATTCAATACATGTTTCTAATGTTGAATTATGATTCATGAACATATTTGACAATGTTTTCGATTACAAATTATGTTTTCAAATTTTACAAGTTATGATACCCATCCATGGAAGTTCATGAAAAGTTGAGATTATGATATATGCATCCAAGGATGATGAGATGTATATGATGAAAGTATGATTTTGAATTACCCATGTCAATGTTCATGTTTTCAATTAAATCAAGTATATTTCAAGCATGTTTAAGTATTGGGGCAAAGCCATATGATTAAGTGTGTTTCATGATTTCATGTTATTAGCTTACCCCATGGATTTTGGGGTCTAGACTCCCACTCTTTTCAGCTTGTGGTATGGTTTGAGCCAAGGCTCCTCATGATATGATTTTAGATTATGCATGTATGTTATGAGTCAGCTTCATCACTAGACGATGGTTCATCTTCGTTGAAAAACGATAGAGAGCATATGCATATTGTTTTTGAGAGTAGTGTCTAGCACCGAGTAGGCTAAGGGTCAGTCAACCCTGTGCATCAGAACTACATGCTAATGTAGGTATGTTCATATTATTTGGGACCTCCCTTGTGAGCTTTTCCCTGTCCTGAATGGGCCTTCAGCTTGGTGTCAATATCATGGTGGCATCCTTAGCCCCAACAAGGCTCTGGACGGCTATGCCCACTTGAGTGTAATAGTCGAAACCACGTAAGCTCTATCGTGGTAACGTCGGTTATATGACGAGTCTCTCCTTGTTCCTCATGATTTCAGTTATGCATGTTTATCATTAAGATATTATATTTTCAGCAGGTTTGATCCAATGTTCAGTTTTACTTATGATTAATAGTTTTCAGCTTTGGGTGATTCTATTTAGTTATGATATTTAGTTATGTTTAATTCATGTTTTTAGATAATAGCATGCAAGCCCTTTTTTCAGACTCTTATGATGGAATGTTTTTATGATAGACATGATCTCTATTTTACTTACTTAGCATTTTTATTTACCCTGCATACTTGGTATATTCCACGTACAAATTATATACTATATGTTGTATCGTTTCATGATATAGGCTCAGACATTCAGGCCTAGTCCCGCCGTTAGTCAGATCCTTAGTGTTCGCTTACTCTGTCTGGAGTTGGTGAGTCCTCATCTTTTGAGGGCCCTTCTTATTAGTTATATTCAGTATTTTCAGTTTCAAACTTTAGTGAGACAGTTGGGGTCTTGTCCCATCAACTCATCAATAATAGAGGCTTATCAGACATAGTATGTATTCAACTGCAGACTTGTGTTATGTATTCAGATGTTTAGATGTTATGACATTTTCATACATCCGCTATGTTATATGTTAGATTTCCATATTTTAAAATGCTGAGCTTAGATGATATATTAATTCCATGGGTCGACATGGAGCCTCTCAGGGTTCTTTGTCCCGTGTCTCGATCCGGGCATATGTTCGGGGTCGTGATAAATTTGATATCAGAGAATTAGGTTTTAAGGTGTCCTAGGGTGTTTGAAAGCTGAGTTAAATAGAGTCTTTTCATGGGTGTGAAGCGTGTCACACTTATGACGAAGAGGCTATGAAATATTTAGGAAATATTCCCTTCTTTCATGATTTATGTTGTGCGATGAAATATCTCTCTATCCTTCTTACTCGTGCTATACGCGTTTGCAGAATCATGCCTCCTTGCAAAGTTAATGAAAGAAGAAATGGAAATGGATATGTCCATGAGAATGGCAACGAGGATGGACACCATCAGACCCCACCAGCCCCCGAGGATCATGTACCCAAACAGGTTGCCTACGTAGAGTTTAGGGAAACTATACTGATGCTAGCTCAGGCTTTGACTGCCCAGGTCAACCAACAAGCGATAGCGCATGTCCCTCAGAATGGGAATGTAGCAGTGGTGAGAGTTAGAGATTTTTTGAGGATGTACCCTCCAGAGTTCTTTGGGTCAAAGGTGGACGAGGATCCACATGAGTTTGTTGATGAGGTTTGGAAGATCACCCATATTATGGGGCGGATTGGAGAAGAGTGTGTAGATCTAGCCTCGTATCAGTTGAAAGGGGCTTCGCACATTTGGTTCAGGCAATAGAAAGATAGCAGGAAAGTTGGAGCAGACCATTGGTTGGGATGAGTTCCATACTGCATTTTTGGATTGGTTCTTCCCTCGTGAGATGAGAGAGATTAAAGAAGCTGAGTCTGTGAACCTAAGGCAGGGTAACATGATGGTTTAGGAGTATGCTTTGGAGTCACCTGCTTGTCCAAGTATGTATCTGAGATGGTGGCAGACTAGAGGACTCGAGTGAGTCGATTCATGCATGGGATAGTGGACTATTTGGTCAAAGATTGCCGAACCATGATGCTTCACCAAGACATTGACTTTCCTTGGATAGTTCTATATGCTCAGCAGATAGAGACAGTAAAGGTGGGTAATCGGGAGAGGGAGGCCAAGAGGGCCAGGACTGATAGTTTTGGATTCTCCCAACAGAGACCTGGTGGTCGGCACCTTCATTAGTCCCACCAGAGATCATCAGCCCCAGCGCAGTCAGCTATGAGTGTGCCATCCAAATCTATGATGAAGGGTGTACCTACACACTTCATAGCCATAATTTGCACATACTTTACTATGTTTTGAGAACAAATTATGTGTGTTTGCATGTGTTTATGTTATATATTTGAGAAAAAAGGCTAACGCACATGATGAGATGCTTTCAGGGCTAATAATGATAGATTTGGGTGTATTTAAGGCTTTTACAATACATGTGAATAAGATGGAATAAATGAAGCAAGAACAAAGTCAAATCCTACTTCAACTAGGAAAAGGAGCTACAAATTCCAAATCAAATCCGCAAAGGAACAAAGAAGCATAAGTCTATTATGAATACCCTTTATTTCTTTGTAAAGTTAATCCAAGTTTAAGCCAAGTTTTAGAGGGATTATAGACAAGTCTTGACACAATTTGAGAGAATTAGTATGCGAAATATGATTGTAAGGCTTAATTTTCATAAAACGCTTTAAGATACTTGTTGTTGAATTGTTCTTCCTTATTTTTTGCAATAATCAAGTGAGTTTCTTCCTATCATCATTGTAAGTATTAATGTATTCTTTTGTCTATGAATGCTATGAATTTACTTATAATTATGAGAGACTAAAACTTCCACAACTAGGATTGTGGGAACTATGATGAATTAACACACATAGGTAAAAATACTTAGTGAATATTGAACGGGGTTTATGCATGTATTGTTTTTTCCCTTTATTTTAATTGTTTCTTAATGGTTTCGAACGTTTGAATTTTCCTTATTTTTACTCACAAGATCAAGGGAGTAATGGATGGGAAAAGGGATTAACAATAGAGATTTGAGGCTATCAACCCTCATCTAATATCTTGACTTTGTCCGAGAATAGCTAATCTGATATCAAGGGTAAGGGTTAATTAAGTACACATCCGCATACGGACCAAGTCGCGTGGTGATAATCATCTAAATAGGGAACCAACCATTTAGGTGAAGTTAACTTACCGATATTGCATGCTAAGCACCAGAATAGATCACTAGTATAAAACTCCTTGTGGTTATAAAGTCATAGGGAATACTCACCCTAGTTAGTTGCATCAATTTTGAATTAACTTTCACTTTCTCTCAACAATATTGTTTGTTACTTTTACAAATTCCCCCTTTTTATGAGATAGTTGACTCAAAAGCGTAAATACTAGCATTCTTCTATATCCTTCCATATTCCCTGTGGGATCGACCCTAACTCTGGTTGGGTTCTATATTTGACATCGACCGCATTATATATCATTACGAGGTGTAATTTAGGAGACATCAATCTAGGCGCAACCATAGGGGACGAGCATCACGCTCTAGAAGTCAGGGTAGCAGACCCACAAAGTCCAGCATTCCAGAGTGTGGCAGGTGTGGCCGGAGACACACTGGTTAGTGTTTTTCCTGTTCAGGTACTTGTTTTGGGCATGGGAAGCCTGGACATATGCTCGGAGAGTGTCCAGTAGCTAGATAGGGACACGATAGGGGCCGAGCCCAGCCACTAGCTCAGCAGCCCCACCAGCACACTCAGCTTAGCAGGGTGCATCCACTAGTGTAGATGGTGGGTGGCGTCAAAACAGATTCTATCCCCTAGCATCTCATCAGGAGTAGGAGGTATCCCCAAATGTAGGCACTAGTATGTTACGGGTATTGTAATACCCCGAAAGTGCCTAAGAGTAGACCCGAGAGTTAAAAGTTGAAATTACTGAAACTAGGAAAATATCACAGAACGGGCAATGTAACGACTCGTGGTATCAAACCACCGGTCATTGTATACATTCGTGGTGATGGGAAAGCTTGGTGGCAGTGGAGACAATAGGAGATGCAACGACTCATTGCTTGGAACAACGAGTCGTTGTTGGCAGTTGTAGGAAAGGCTGGGCTTGGCAGTTGGGGATACCACGGGTCATCCAATGACTCGTGGTAAGAAGTGAAGACCCATGGTCACTGGTCATCATTTGGTTGCAAGGATTTCGAATGCATGTAACGGATCAAGACCACGACTAGTTGGAAGCAACCACGAGTCATGGTGAGGCTCGTGGTAAGGAGGTTCAGTTTTGTGAAGGGGACAAACAATAGTCAACTTAATGATCTGTTGGACCAAAGGACGAGTCGTCCTGTCTATCCGTGGTTCGATTCCAGAGGCTAGTTCTCAGCAGTGCTTATGAAGGTCCATACCATGAGTCGTCATAACTTCCAATGACTCGTTGATAAGATCCATTGGACCGACCTGGATAGTTTTCAGGGAAGATTCATTAAGGGATTTTTGACTTTTCCTTGCTATAAGACCCTAAACTATGTCGTTTTGGCCTATGAAAGGTGAGTTTTTAGAGGGATAATTATTCTAAGTCCTCATTCATGCATGCAAGAGTATAGAGAGGTGATCAAAGGGTGATTCAAGGCTTTCTTCTTCAAATCCTTTCAATTCCTTCTTGGGCTTTCGAGGGAGAGTAAGAATCAGCTATTTTCAGGTATGTAGACTTATGAATAGGTGTTTCCGTTCACACCCATGCCCATCCCTTAGTATTCTATGAAAATTTACAACAAATGTATTGGGGTTTTAATTCAATGTTATGAAAAACTAATGATTTACAGATGGGTGATTCTAAAGTGTGATTTGTATTATATTTTATGAAATTAGATCAGATTTTATAAATATTTTGATTATTTAATTATTGGTTTTGGTTTCTATTAAATTGAGCCTATCTAAGCATGATCCATGATAAATTGATTTATGATCCTTACTTTAATTGATGATATTTACAAGCCCAACGTGATTTACAATTTGAAATTTGAATTTATTCAATTACCCATATTGATTTAATTATTCTCAAGTTATATGCAAGATCTACAAGTACATATGAAACCTATGATTCATGAAATATGTTTTGGCCGACTCACGAGCCTTATGTCATGGCTAGTTCACGTATGTACAAGTATTTTTACGATTATCATGAGTTGACTAGCCCATGAACTCATGCATATTATACTATGAGCTATATATATNATTTTGGGAGTAGTATCTAACATCGAGTAGGTTCGGGGCCCAGCATCTGTCCCGGATCTCATAAACTACGTGCCACGTAGGTATGTTGGGACCTCCCTTGTGACTGTCCTCGGCCCAGTTGGCCCTCTTCATGGTGATATCACACTTTCATGGTTTTACACTTGGTAAAGTATGAACAGCCTCCCGACTAGGTTTACAAGTTGAACTTCATGTGTGCTCATATGGGGTATGTCGGTTAAGAGAATCTCCAATTGTTCCTCATGATTTATGCATGTTTAGGATTATGTATCTTGTCTCAAGTCATGTTATGTAAAGCTTTTCTCCTATGATTATGACTACGTTTGTATTATGAATGTTTTGAAAATCTTGAGCGTTATGTTATGTTATGATGTTTACTATATGAGCATGATGTCCTACTCTTATGATTACTTATGAGTTTTAGATATATTTAAATGTTTGTTTTACTTAGCTTGCATACTCGGTACATTTCACGTACTGACCGCATACTTTCTATGTTGTATCGTCTTATGATATAGGTTCCGGCTCTTAGGTTCATCCTCATATCTAGACTCCCTTTAGAGTGTGCTTTCAGCTTACTGGTAAGTCCTCATTTTTCGAGGGTCGTTTGATAGATACTCATGCAACTTTATTATTCAGTACTTGCCGGATTAGTTGGGGGTGTTGTCCTATCAACCCATTGTATGCAGTAGAGGCTTTCAGATAGTATGTAGTACCCAGCTTATGTATATGTCCAGTGGTTTCGAGTGTTATATTATGTTATGTTATGTTTACGTTTCCGCTATTCCTTATGTTCAGTCTTTCGATTCAAGTGAGTGAAGTTAGATGTGTGCTTATGCCATGGGTCAACTAGGGACTGGAGTTCTTGTCCCGTATTATGATCCGAGTATACGTTTAGGTCATGACAAACTTGGTATCAGAGTAATAGGTTTGAAGTGTCCTTGGATGTTATAAAGCCGCATTAACTAGAGTCTATTTCATGGGTGTGAAGCGCGCCACTCTTATGAAAAAGAGGCTATGAGATGTTTAGGAAATTTTTCCTTCTTTCAGGATCTATGTCGTGCGATGAAAAGTCTTTCCATCTTTCTAATTCATGTTATTCGCAATTTTAGAATCATGACTCCTCAAAGAATGAATGGAGGTGGTGAAGGCCACGAGGATGGCAATGGTTATGGGCATCAGCCAGCCCCACCAGTCCAGGATCCCCAAGCACCGAAGCTGGCTGCCCATGCTGAGTTCTGGGCCGCTATTCAGATGCTAGCGCAGGCCTTGACCACTAAGGTCAATCAACAGGTCGTTGCACATGTTCCGAAAAATGGCAATGTAGCGCGGATTGAGTCAAAGTTCACGAGATTGAAGGTGGGCGAGGAACCACATGATTTCATTGAGGAGATTTTGAAAATCACTCACGTCATGGGGGTGAATAATGTGGAGTGTGTTGACTTTACCTCCTATCAGCTAAAAGGGGTGGCTCACATATGGTCAAGTAGTGGAGAGATGTGAGGGCAGTGGGTGCAGGCCCGATAGGTTGGGAAGAGTTCCACGCAGCACTTTTGGATCGGTTCTTCCCTCGGGAGATGAGGGAGCTCAAGGTGGCTGAGTTTGTTAATTTCAAATAGGGCGACTTTTTCATTCAGGAGTACGCATTGGAGTTCACCCGTTTATCTAAGTATGCTCCACAGTTGGTGGCGGATCAAAGGGCTCGGGTGAGTTGTTTTGTGCATGGGGTGGCAGATTATCTAGATAAGGATTGCAGGATCTCCATGTTGCATCAGGATATCGACTTTCCCTGTATTTTGTTGCATGCTCAGCAAATGGAGTTGGTATATCGGAGGCAGAGAGAGGCCAAGAGGGCCAGGACTGATAGTTACGGGACTTTTCAGGTCAGGTCAGGGGGTGGACAGTGTCAGTAACCTCAGTCTATGTCCAATGCTCTAGCACCATCATCGGCCAGTATGCCATCTAGATTCATAGGGGATCATAGGAGCAGAGCTTCAGATTCGAGAGGTACGGTAGCATGCAGGGGCAGCGCACTTTCCCAGTTTTGTGGAGTGCGGCAAGGATCACCTCGGGAGGTGCCTAGTTGGATCAGATGCTTGTTTCAGGTGTGGAAAACCCGGACACAAACTCAGGGATTGCCTTTCAACTAGATTAGGGGCCGGTGGAGCCCGTATGCCAGCAGTTAGTTCTACTGCTCTAGTAGCACATTCCCTCAGTAGAGTGCCTCGACCAGTTTAGCCTGTGGTCAGTGTCAAAACAAATTTTATTCTTTATCATCTCGTCAGGAGAAGGAGGTTTCTCCGGATGTGGTCACTGGTATGTTACATGTTTTTCATATTGATGTTTATGCTTTGCTAGATCTGGGAGCGACTTTGTCTTTTGTGACCCCTGACATTGCTAGTAGCGTTGGAGTTAGTCTCGAGACTCTGTCGGAACCATTGTCAGTTTATACTCCTGTTGATGATTCAGTTGTAGCTAGGTGGGTGTACAGAGGATGCCCGGTCACTCTATTAAGTCCCCTCCGCAGACCTTGTAGATTTAGCCATGACCGACTTTGATATTATTCTTGGAATGGATTAGTTGTATGCGTGTTATGCTTCTGTAAATTGTAGGACCCGTGCGGTGGAATTTTGTTTTCTAGGTGAATCAATTTTGGAGTGGAAGAGTAGCTTGGTTGTACCAACAGGTCAATTTATTTCATATCTTAAGGCTCGAAAGATGATCTCTAAGAGTTGCATGTACCATTTAGTCAGGGATAAGGATTTTGAGTCTGAGGCCCTGACTTTCCAGTTAGTTTCGATGGTGCGTTAGTATCCAGAGGTCTTTTTTGATGATTTGCAAGGTGTCCCTCCCGAGCAAGAGATTGATTTTGGCATCGACCTTCTACCCGATATGCAGCCTATATCCTTCCCTCTTTATAGGATGGCACCAGCCGAGCTAAAAGAGTTGAAGGATCAATTGAAGGACCCGTTAGATAAAGGCTTTATCAGACTGAGAAAGTGTCCATGGGGTGCACAAGAGTTATTTTTCCGGAAGATGGATGGTTCGCTTTGGATGTGCATTGACTATTGGCAGTTGAACAAGGTCACCATTAAGAACAGGTATCCTTTTCCCAGGATCGATGATTTGTTTGACCAACTTCAGGGTGCCAAGTGTTTCTCAAAGATAGATCTCAGGTCCGGGTATCATCAGCTCAGTGTTCGGGAGGGTGATATCCCGAAGACAGCCTTCAAGATGCAGTATGACCATTATGAGTTTGTAGTTATGTCTTTTGGACTAAACAATGCCCTAGCAGTTTTTATGGACCTAATGAATAGGGTGTTCAAGGAATATCTGGACATGTTCGTGATCGTGTTCATCGATGACATCCCGATATACTCTCAGAGTGAGGAGGAGCATGTCGCTCATTTGAGAAAAGTGCTTCAGACTCTCAAGGATTGCCCAATTATATGTCAAATTTAGCAAGTGTGAGTTTTGGTTGAACTTCGTAGCATTTCTGGTCCATGTAGTGACAAGTGAGGTTATAAAGGTAAATTCTCAAAAAATAGAAGCGGTAAAGAATTGTCCTAGACCGGTGGCTCCTTTTGATATTTGAAGTTTCTTGGGTTTAGTTAGCTATTATCAGAGATTTTTTGAAGGTTTTTCATCTATTGCGGCACCTTTGACCAAATTGACCCAGAAGAAGGTTAAATTTCGATGGTTCGAGACTTGTGAGAAAAGATTCCAAAAGTTGAAGACTCGACTTACTACAGCCCCGTGTTGACCCTACCTGAGGGTACTGATGGTTTTGTGGTGTATTGTGATACTTTAAGGATCAGACTCGGATGTGTATTAATGCAGCGTGGGAAAGTGATAGCATATGCCTCTAGACAGTTGAAGGTTCATGAGAAGAATTACCTGTCCCATGATCTTGAATTGGCCGCGGTATTATTCGCATTGAAGATATGGAGACATTACTTGTATGGGGTACATGTGGATATGTTCATGGACCACAAGAGCCTGCAATATTTGTTCACGCAGAAAGATCTCAATCTTCAGAAAAGGAGGTGGTAGGAGCTACTCAAGGACTACGATATGAGTGTCCTATACCATCCGGGTAAGGCTAATGTGGTAGCAGACGCATTTAGTAGGCTATCTATGGAGAGTGTGTCCCATGTGGATGGGGGAAAGAAGGAGCTGGTGAGAGATGTCCATCGACTTGTGAGGTTGGGAGTTAGATTAGTCGACTCGACTGATGGTGTCACGACCCAAACGTACACCCGGAACGTAGTCACAGGACAAGGAGTCTCGAGAGACCCCATGTCGATCCATGGAATGAGCATACATTTAATCCAATCACATGAGCGGAAGACTTAACATATAAGAATGTAATCATAACATAGCCAAAGGGAAATATCAGTAGAAGACTTATACAATATGATTGAATACAACTTGCTATGATAAGTCTCTAATCATGAAGGACGGATTGATGGGACAACTCCCCAACTAATCAAATATCTGGAAACTGAAAGAACAACATAAAGGATTAACATACAACCCTCAAAACATGAGGACTCACGAAGAGCGTTGAGAGCAAATCTGAAACTATCTATGGGTGAGGATGAGCCTGAGAACTAGGACCTGTATCATGAAACGATACACATAGAAAGTAGGCGGTAAATACGTGGAATTTATTGAGTATGCAAGGTAAGTAAAATAGACCTTTAAAACATATAAAAACTCATAAATTAACATAAGGGTAGGGAAACATGCTTATAACATAAATATCATAATATAACATAAGGCTCAAGGTTTTTAAAATATTCGTAATACAATCGTAATCATAATCATAAGAGCAAAGCTTTATTGAACATGACTTGAGCCAATATACATAATCATAAACATGCATAAATGTATGAGGAATAGTGGGAGATTTTCTTAATGGACATACCCCATATGAGCACTCATGAAGCCCGACTTGTAACCCTAGACTGGAGGGTGTTCGTACCTTGCCAAAGGTAGAACCATGAAAGTGTGATATCAACATGTAAAGGGGCCATTTGGGCTAGGGACTAACATGAAAGGGTTCCGACATACCTACGGTGGCACGTAATTCATGAGATCCGGGGCTTCACCTGAACCCCGAACCTACTCGGTGTTCAATACTACTCCTAAAACATATATAGTGCTCATAATAATAGATACATGAGTTCATGGGATAGTTAAATCATGATAACCATAAACATGCTTGAACATATGTGAACTAGCCATGACATGAAGACCGTGAGTCGGCCAAAAACAAAATTCATGATTTGATAAGGTTCATACGTACTTGTAGATCATGCATATAGTTTGAATCTCATAAGATCATAATAGATAACATAATAAATTCAAAATTTAAAACATAATTCATGCTGGGCTTGTGAGGATCATCAATGGAAAAATAGATCGTAAACCGATTCATGATGGGGCATACATAATTAAGCTTAATTGCTTAGAAATAAAATCAACAATATTATAAGTAATTTAAATATCAAAAGATGAATCAAAATCCGTAGATTATGATAAGATTTTAAAATCACAAAATCCATAATTAAATCATTATATTTTATATAAATCAAATACAAAACCCCCATAGGTTTTTGATAAATTTTAAGTAAAATCATAGNTTTTGATAAATTTTAAGTAAAATCATAGAGTAGGAGCATGGGTGTGGAAGGATTCACCCATTGATGACCTTAAATACCTGGGATTATCTGGTTCTTAACTTCCCTTGATTACACAAGAATGAAATTGGAAGAATTGAATAGAAGAGCCTAGAATCTCCTTTGATCACCTCTGACAATTCTTGCATGTATGAATGAAGAGAAAACTGAACTTAGCCCCTTTAAATTTCCCTATTCATAACCCAAAACGGCGTAGTTTAGGCGTTTGGATCTTAGGAAATTACAAAAAGGCCCTTACTAATTTACAGAAAACAACTGCTAGGTGGCCTAACGAACGACCTGATGGATCATCACTGGCCCAAATGACTCGTTATGTCGCTCGTCAGGTACACTATTTGCCAAAACTCTAGGGCTCCTATCGGATCACTTAATGGTTCGTCAGGGGTGACCATGACTCGTGGTCACCAATCGTCAAGTACACTGCCTCTATCATCTCACTCTCCATGTATACCATCCAACGACGCACATTACGACCCATTGCCTAGCATGACGAGTCGTGGCCTCCTTGCGTTAAGTTCACTGGTTGACCTCTTCTATTGTTCATATGCCTCCTCCCCACGGTTGACCTTAGGACTCGTAGTGTTTGACCACGAGTCATTCCCACGCTCGTGGGGACTTGATCTTGGGCATAATTGCATGCCCAAGCTTAGTCAATGGTGTGGCAATAAATGAAAAACCTTCCACAAATCTCC
>JACEIK010005817.1:12279-27289 GCA_018107945.1 Datura stramonium
CCACCATTCCTTAAACCATAAGAGTGTGCATGTTCAACAAAGCGCTATGTGATCTTAGAGCAAGTATCAACCTCATTCCTTTCATGATCTTTAAAATGTTAGGATTGAGGAGTCCCAAGTCAACAACAATGAGGCTATTGATGGTGGATCTCTCTATCAAGCGCCCCATAGGAGTTCTTGAGGATGTCTTTGTCCGTGTGGATAAGTTCATACTTCTAGCCGACTTTGTCGTGCTAGATTGTGACATGGATCTTGAGGTGCCCATCATATTGGGGCAACCATTATTTGCAATGGGGAGAGCGCTAGTTGATGTAGAGCTGGAGGAGTTAAATTTCAGAGCTGGTGGCGAGGAAGTCACCTTCAATGTATGTCAACCAATGAAACCCCTTGATAAATGCAAGGTGATTGCGGTCCTTGATGAAGATGAGGAGCAAGGGAATGATTTTGAGGATGAAGTTGATGAGGAGGACGATCCTCCGAATGAGTGATACTTGGTGATGAATCCGTCGAGCCACGATGTTAAATAAGGCACTTCTCGGGAGGCAACCCAAGTGTTTTTGCATTCAAGGGTTTTTTATGTTTTTGTTGTTTTTGGGTTTTGTAGAATGATTGGATGAATGACCAAGTGAAAGAATAACAGGTGACAAGATGCTTAAGACATGTGAAATGCAGGTGCTAAAGCGCAAGATGCAGTACAGACTCTAGAAGAAACCAGAAGTTGGAGGAAAATGAAGAGTCTTTGCACCTCACCTATGAAACATAGGTGTCAAACCGCGAAATGCAAGTCAGACGTAGAGCCAGGCCAGAATACCTAGCAGATTCTGGGAAAAAAGGAGATGACCTATGAAACACAGGTGTAGACCCGTGAAATGCAGGCCTGTCGCAGGTATACAATAGTGAACTGTGCAAGAAAGAGGCCACCTATGCTTGGACTTGTGGTTTGCAGGTGCCCTCCTACGGCCGCAGGTCTGTGACAGGCGCAGGTACAAGGTATATCTAAAAAAATTTGACTGACCCGTTGACTAAACCCGACCCATGGCCAACCCAAACCTTTTAAACTTCTCCCAAGTTCCCCAAAACCCCATTTTCTTCTCCTTTTTCTCTTCCCCATAACCTATCTACCAACCGCTTCTTCTTCTCTCATTAAACCCATTTATTCGCACCATAAAATCCACCAATCCACTCACCTTCCCTCCACCTATAAATTCCATATCCCTTCACCATTTTCTACCAACACTCACTACTCACTCTAAAAAAGCCAAGTTCATGTTTTGGGTTAGCTATTTGGAAGAAAAAGTTCAATTCCTCAATTTCATTTTGTCTCTCTTCTCATTTGGTATGTATGCTTCTCTTTCTTATTCTCCATAATTCTTTATGATTATAGTACAAAAGAAAGCATACTAGTTTTTGTAACACCTAGGAAGTCCATAAGATCAGACCCGACGATTGAATCAAAAGAATCAGGCAAAATTGCATCAAAGTCATGAAGCGACCCAAGGGACAAGTCGTTGTATGGAACAACGACCCGTTGTGTCCCTCGTGGTAAGTCCCCAATTAGAACTTTCCAACAAGCAACGGGCCTAGCAACAACTTGTTGGAAGATCCAACAAGTCGTCCTAAGTGGCCATTGAATGGGATTTAAGAAATGCCTAAAAATTGAGTCAGTGATGATGAGAGGATATGACGAGCCATTGTTCCAAGGAATGACTCATCCTGTCCATTTGTCGGTTAGAGAATTTGAAGAGAATCAGAAATTTCCCTAGAAGCAACGAATGGAGTCATGGGACGTTGTTTCGTACGGCAACTCATCTTGAGCAGTCATTGGTTAGAACCTCCACAAAATACTGAATGTGCTTCAGATACAACGGGCAGGTGCAACGATCCGTTGGAGAGAGTAACAACCCGTCCTGTCAGTCGTTGGTGAGGGATCAACCAAGTATCAAAAATGCCCCAGGGAATGAGGGACGATCCAACGAGCTGTCGTATCCTACAACGACTCGTTGGATGGATCATTGTAACTAGCAATGTCCATTTTCCATATGAATTATTAAGGGTATTTCTGTAATTTTAAAGCTCCTAAATCCTAAACTACGTTGTTTTAATCCCTGAAAGGAGTGTTCTAAGAGTTTTTAGCCTATATCAAGTTATTAGGCTCCCCATGCATGCAAAGATTTAAGTTCTCTTGGAAGATCAATTTAGAATTCTCTCAATTCTTCCCCAATTCTCTTGGACTTTCAAGGATAAGTTAAGAATCAATTTAAAGGTATGTAGGTCTATGAATGAGAGTTTTCTTTCACTCTCATGCTCAAATTTCTCCTCAAGTTTATGAATTCAAATTCTAATTCAAGTGTATGATTTTATAGGGGTTTAACCTTATTTTATGAAATTTTCTATGATATGACTATGGGTCACTTTCCCTTATGTCCCAAAGCATGTTTTAATATTTATGGACAGATTTATGCACAATTTTATTATAAATTCATGATTTCAAGTTACTATAAATTATTCCCTATTATGCAAGTTTTATAAAAAGTCAGGCTTGTGATTCATGATTTCAAGTCTGAAGAGATATCTAGCATTAATGAATGTTTATAAGTTATCCATGTATGAATTCATAATTTGACTTATGAAGTCTATTTCAAGTATGCATAACTTTAAGATTTGGGCAAGCCCACATAATTTAAGTATGTTTTTCATGATTTATCCAAGGCTAATAAAGATCAGCTTATCATATGTGTTGGTCTCAAGACTCCCAATGCAGCTTATGATATATTTTGGAGCCAGGATTCCCTATGTTCAGATTTCAGACTATGCATGTAATTATGATTTCAACTTTGTTGAAAAACGATGGGAGCATTATGCATGTTTTTGGGAGTAGTGTCTAGCACCGAGTAAGCTTGGGGTTCCAAAGTTCCCCGATCTTAGAACTATGCGCCAACGTAGGTATATATTTTTTGGGACCTCTCAAGAGAGTATTCTCCTACCCCCAAGGGGCCTCAGCTTGATATCTATGTCATGGTATTATCCTTAGCCCTGGCAAGATTTTGGATGGCTCTAGCCACTTGAATGTGATAGTTGGGCACCACATAAGCTCTATCGTGATGGTATCAGTTATGACGAGTCTCCCATTGTTCCCCATAATTTCAGTTATTCATGTTTATGACTTATGATATTATGTTATACAACAGGTTTGATCCAATGATCAGTTTATGAGCTTTTACTTATGATTTCAGCTATGAAAAGTCATATGATTTATATTTTTTACCTTGGGTCATTATGTTCAGATATGATACTCAGCTTATGAGTATATATGTCTCAAATACAGTTTTCAGGATACAATCCTTACTCTCATATTCTCATGATTTCAATTAACATTTACTCAGTATGTTTTACTTACATTACATTCAAAGTACTAACCGCATACTCTATGTTGTATCATTTCATGATACATATCCGAGCTATCAAACTCAGTCTCACCGTTAGTCTAGCTTTCCCCCACAGTCCAGCTCAGTTCCCATTGTTGGTGAATCCTCATCTTCCGAGGACATTTAGTTTAGTGTTTGATTAGCTATTTTAATTTCAGACTTTAGCAAGCTAGTTAGGGGTGTTGCCCCATCAGCTCATCAGATAATTTAGAGGCTTATTAGACATTATGTATACTTTCAGCTTTATTGAGTGTTGACTTTGTTTATGGTCATTGTTATATGTAATGTTATTCAGACTTCTATTTATTCATGTTTAAGTTATCAGTTTTCGCTTTGATGTACACTCTTTAGTTGTTATGTTCATGCCATGGGTCGACTAGAGCCATTCGTGGTTGTAGGTCCCGTGTCTCTGTTCGGGGTCCTAGCTTGGATCGTGACAGTTTTTGAATTCTTCTTGATCTATGTGTGCCCCATTACCCATTATGTATTCTTCATTCTATGACTAGCAATTAATTGTTGTGGGTATTATGGGGGGAAGTTCAACATTGCAAAAATTATATGGGTTGAGATTCGCATTCATAATGCTTGATCTTTCAAGTGTTTATATATCTTGAGATGTTAGATAGGGGTGAAATCTGAGTAACCCATGCGCTTGAGGTGTATGATTTTGCCGGATGATGGATGGGCTGATGTCCTTCTTAAGGAAAAATCGTCATTCTTTTTTTTCGTGCTACTTATGAATGAGAAATGTGATGTTGTGAGTGAGTTGTATGAAGTGTGAAATTGATTTGTGATATTGGGTAGGATTAGGCACTTAACATTTCTCAATGATATACGGGGTAACGTCCATATAAAGGAAATGCGTTGAGTGGTTCCAATGGTTTTATTGTCTGTCTAATTGGTTAATTAATCTTTCAGGGATGTTTGAGTACCCGTTATATGTGATACGCTCATACTTGTGAGAAAATGGTAGAATTAGAGCTTGAAAAACTGGTGTTGTCCACTGCCGAACACTTGTGAATCGCGGATCCCTATCTGCGAAACGCAAGATATAGCGCAGGCGAGGGGATTCAATGTCAGGTCACAGTTTCCTTCCTATGTTCCAACCTGCGAACCACGGATCGACTTCTAGGAAATGCAGGTGTGACGCAGGAGCCATGAATTTTTGCTGAAGTTCTGATACAGACCTACGACGAACCTGTGAACCATGGGTCTTAACCTGCGAAATGAGGGTGCGGCACTGGTGCTGCCAATTATTTCTAGCCATGTTATATTTTTTATGGCATCCAATCTTTCTAATTGTCCTTCCTTCGCATAGATCAGTTGTTTTCTGTTACTTTTCATAAAGAAAAACAAAAAAAAAAGAGTTGGTATATTTGTGTCACTAACATTGTCTTACAGCATTATGACTTCTTCTAGGCAATAGGAAAAAAGGAAGTCCCCTTCCACATCCAATAGCAAAGCGAAGGGCAAGGATAAGTCAACCCCAGGCTTTGCCAACACTAGGGATGCTATCATCCTCTATGTGCCTGGCATGAAGAAGCACTACCTCACATGCTTAGACAGCACAATCACTAAAGAGAAGCGCTTCGACTTGGCTGGGCTCGGGATGAATTCCGTAACATCAATGCCCAATTCAATGAGAGACATTGGCACATGTTCACAGAGGCTATACCAACTTACTTTCCGAATCTAGTACCGAAGTTCTGTGCCTCATATCAAGCGAGGCAAGACTCCATGAAGCAAAAAGGGAAAATAGATGAATTCCCTTGCATACTTTTAGTCATGATTCGAAGTATGGAGGTGGACATCACTCAGGATCCCATTAATGCTATCTTTTGGAGGATGAGATTGACTCGAGGACCGAGATTTCAATGAAGGTGGCAAAGAGAGAGATCGATTTGGCTGGGTGGTGGGCATCATCACCAATGGTCAGCCATTCTGGGCTACCATGGGGGAGAAATTGGAAGGCAAGACCTAAAATTTGAGGCCAAGCTATGGCTGGAATTTATGTGTTACCGTATCATGTCATCCAAAAATAATCAATAGGTAAACCTTGAGGCGTCCATATTAATAGCTTGCATCATGTCGGGGTGCCCATAAATTTCGGTGAAGTGGTGGCCACCCAGATGAAGAGAAATGATAGACACCAAGGTCTCTCCATGCCCTACCTAGTGCTCATCAGCCAATTTTGCGAGAGAGTGGGAGTCCACTTATTTCCATATGAAAATTCGATCTTCGCTACGGGTGTGGTTGGTGTAGAGAAGAAGAGGGACACTAATGCCCCCAAAAAGTAAAAGAAAGAGGCTACAAGCTTGGGATGCGCCCCAGGACTCAACCTCTCATCACATATCTCAAACCTCCATGGCTCCCGACCTTAATGAGCCAAACCCGAGATGTCATGCTTTCGTAGAGGCACCACACCACGAGCCTTCACCTCCTTCTTCATACTCTAGACCAAGTGGGATCCAAAAGCTGGCAGAAATGACACGATCTCACACCAACTCTAAAGGTTGGCTCAAGACTTGTCATCTCTCATCCAAGGGTCGAGAAAGAAGGCAATAAAGGATGTATTTAAGAGATTGAAAAAGCTATGCTCCCACATGGATGTGGTTGAAGAAGCGGTCTCACTCCCCGAGCTGATGTGAGAGAGCTACAAAACAGGGAACCCATGGTTGACCCTAACAGGAGCTTTCTTGACGAGGCCATGGCTACCCTATTAACAGTCCGAGGACCCATTGATGACTTGTTTGGGGGCTTTGATGAGGAAGATGGGGCTGAGCAAAGAGGTGATGGTGATGAGAATGAAGAGGTTGATGATGCTGCCGAAGAATATCCAATTTAAGGAGTTCTTACCTATCTTTGTTCTTGTTTTGTACATTGGGGACAATGTAAATTGTTAGTTGGGGGCGGGGTGTGTCTATTGTTTGTCATTTATTATCTCTTGTTGCCCTTGTCGGCTTAATTTCTTATTGTTGATGTTTTAAATTTTTCTTAGTTGGATGAACGCCCTCATCTGGCTTGTTTCGCTTTTGAAATTTGATGAATGCCCTTGTCGGGCTTGTGTTAAAATGAGAGTCTTGTGTTAACATGTTAGTTTTCATTGATGGGTCGATTTTACTTTGCCAACTGTTTCATAACCTATATTTTAAAATTCATCTTTGTTCACAATAGATAGCAATAAACTCCGAGGGTTTTCTTTACCGCAGTTCTTTTTAAGGAGCAAAATTTTCTTTCTTTTCTTTTGTTGTCGAACCGGGTGGCATTTCCCTATGATAGATTGAGAGGAAACTTTTTAATGGAAAATGCCAAGTTTAATGTCTTTTTGAGTCTTTGTAGCACTTGTTTTAAGAGGTACTACCAAAAAAATTTATTGGCATTGCAAAATGGTTTTTGAGATAAAAAGGGGCACTTGAATTTGAAAATGAGCACTCTCTTTCCATAGGTTGCAAATTCCTTGTTTGGATTTTTGATTCACATGTTAGCTTGTCTAAAAATCATACTCTTGATGTGATCTTAAAATTTTTCAAACTCCTTGGATTATGATGCCTTGTGTGCTGAGCTTTTTAACTGAATTCTCGTGTGTGCATAATTATCTAGAACTTGCCCTAAGTGTGACTCAAGGCAAAATTCTAGATGTGGCAGCATTTAGAACTTGATCTTAGGATTTCTTTGGATAGTTACTTCACCAAAAAATGACCTCCTTGAACATCTATCTTGCTAGCCAGTGTTTGAACCTTTGACCCTCTTCTTTGGAAACCGCATTACAAGCCTATTACCTTTTTTGTAATTCCTCTCTTGGCACCCATCCTCCCTAGTTGCTAATGTTGTAAGAATGAAAAATGGGGTTTGAAGCCCAGATTTTTGGGAAAGATAAAGAAGAAATTAGGCAAAAGCCTATGCCTGGGGGTTTGCAAAACGGGGAAGAATATGTGAGTTTTAATGAGGGGTAATTCCATATTGTGATGAAATGAATAAAAAGGTTGATTAAACCTCCTACCAGTAAAAGAAAAGGAGTGTATGAAAGGTGTTATCTCTTGCTTAGAAGAGGCTAATTATGGAAGCCAAGGTTTTGTAAGGGTGGCTTTTGATAAAAATTTTATTTGAAGATGATGATCAAGGAGAGATATGGTTGAGTGATCTCAATAGTGAAATGGGGTGTTTAAAAGTGTTCACAAAAAGGCATTAGGGAGGTTCTAGTCACTAGAACTAAAAATTTGTCCTATCCTTACCCCGAGCATTCATTATGACCTTCAAGACCTTAGTGATTCTGAGTGTAGAAACTCTACATTAGTGGCGAGTTACACGAAGGGAAAGCTTATGGTTCAATTTGGATGCACTTGAATTTCTTTATGAGAGTGAGCATATTTGCTTTATTCTATAATCTCGATGTGTGTGAAATGCATGAAATTGAATGAGATTCTATCTTTATGTGAGTGGCATCACTTTCTTGGGATATATGTTAAAGTGTGTTTCAAATTGAGAAGTGTGAATGAGACAAGTGTGATGTGAACTTGAAGGCAAACCTTGAATATGGATTGTCAATGACTTAAGATGTTATTGGATCTTGTTTTGATTAGCTAAACCCCTTGTTTGAATGAAAGGAAATATTTATGAAATATGCAACTGTTTGTGGTCATCTCTTGAAATACGTGAAACATGTTTGAGTCTCTTCTTTGTATTGAATCGGTGGGCGATTTTGGGGTTGTCCTAAGTTTCTGGTCCTTTGTGCGCAACTCTTGTGTTATGACATGCTTAAGTCAATTTCTTAGTTGTGAGGAAATGTATTGCTTGAGGACAAGCAATGATTCAAGTTTGGGGGTTTGATGAGTTGGTAATTTACCAACTCATTAGGCTTTCAAGCATGAGCTTTTGCTTTGTTCTCAACTCATTAAGGAAGGTTTTATGCCCTTTCTCTTTGATTTTGCAGATATTGAACTTAAATAGGGAAAGTAGAGAAATTGAGCTAAAAAGCAAAGTGTTGGAAGAAGAAGACCTGCGGTTCGCAGGTTCCACGCTGAGTTGCACTGGTTGGGAGCCTAAGAGCACCTGTGCAACTGCTGGAAGCACCCAGTTTTCTCTTACCTGGAGCAGCGAGAGAATTGCATCTCACGGATGGGCACCTGCCAAACGCAGGTGCCGCACAATTGAGCTTCATGTTGAAAAGATTAAAATTGTCCAGCTCCGGCACAAAGATACTTTGGAGGTTTCTAAGGAAAAAATAAGAAACCTGTGCATAAGGAAAAGGAGCAAAACTTCCCTAATTTGTACACCCCCTTGATATTAGAAAAAGGAGAACTTTTTGAATATCATATTACAGAGAGAGAAAGATAGAGAGAAGTGAGAGCTTTTCTTTCTTCTTCATCAAGTTGCTAAGTAAAAACCCATCATCGAAGCACATTTTGAAGCTTGAGTTTTTTATTCAATGATAAATGTTTAAAAATCATTATTTGGTATGATCTTCTTCTCTTCATTCATGAGTAGCTATTTTATTGCTAGGGGTACGTGCTTGATAGGGGTTTAGAATGGATTGGTTGTTGCTGATTTAGTCATAGAATCACTTATTTTGCATGATTCTATTGCTTTCTCTAAGTTTCAATTGAAATATTTATGGTTGAAAACATAAATTGTGTTTACTTATCCTGATTTTTCTTCACAAAGAGAAGTAGAATTTGGGTGAGAAAGCAATAGTGGGGAATTGAGTTTTAAAGTTGTGGGGTTGGGCTAGAGATAGCCAAGACCCATTTTCATTACTCATTCATGAGTTAAGTCTAGAAATCGCTTAATTCTTCTCCAAGTTAATATGGCTAATTTGTTATGTGACCTTGGGGTTTGAGAGAACCCATGTAAAATGTACCCAAGTGGTTTAGAAGCATCGAGTGCAGCCTTATCCATGGCTATTCATGCTTGTAGTTGGTTCTTTAGACTTATCAATTAACCCGATCCTATCGACGCCCCATTAATAGCACATCCCTAGTACTTTCTCTCATTGTTTCTTCAATTCACATTGCCATATTTTGTTATTGCTTTTAGAGTCATATAGTGATCTTATTCTCCCTCAAAATTTACTTTACAAGTTGTTATACAATGATGCTAGTTAGTTCCAATTGATTTACAACTTTAGTAGCAATCATTCCCCATAGTTGGGTAAATTATATTGTATACGACCGTGTACACTCTCTCACTTTGAGGAATGGATTTGGACGTTATCACCTAACATTGATACATAAAAGATTGGGTGGACTGCTTCTAATTCTTAAGATAACTCAAGTTCATATGCTTGTTGGCCTATTCTTTGAAGGATTTTGTACAGCTTGATGTATCTTGGACTAAGCTTGCCTTTCTTTCCATAACCCCTTTCACTGGCGAAACTTTTAAGAACACCCAATCTTCAATATTAAATTCTAACTCACGGCGTGACACATCTAAATTCAATTTATGTTTGCTCTGTGCTTCCAGTAGTTGTTATATATGAACTTTACTTTCTCTTCAGCATGATGAACCAAATCAAGTCCCAATAATTTAGCTTCTCCACTTCAAACTATCCAATCGAAAATCTACACTTCGCCTATATAAATCCTTATAAGGAGCCATTTGAATATTGGTGTGATAGCTATTATTATATGTGAACTCAATAAGGGCGTAAATGATCCTCCTAACTTTCTTTGAAGTCAAACACACATGCGCACAATATATCTTCAAGATCCTAAATAGTGCACACATCTTGACCATCGATCTAGGGATGAAATGCTATATTGAGGTTTACTTGATTACCTAAACCTCGCTGAAAGGATTTCCAGAAGTTTGTTGTAAATTGGACACCCCTATCTGAGATAATGGAAATTGGTACTCCGTGAAATGATATTGTCTCCTTTATATATAACTTAACATAATCTTCAATTGTATAAGTAGTCCTAACAAGTAGAAAGTGAGCAGACTTCGTAAGACTATCTACTAGCACCCATATAGAGTCATATTTCTATCTACGCAAGGAAAACTATAGTAAAATCCATACTAATTATTTCCCATTTTCACATGGCAACCTCTATGTTTTGAGATAATCCTTCAGGCTTCTGATGCTCTTTCTTTACTTGCTGACAATTTGGGAATTGAGCTACAAATTCTGCAATATCTCTTTACATGTTATTCCACCAATAAATCTCCTTAAAATTGTGATACATCTTTGTAGCTCCTGGGTGGATAGAATATTCAGAATGATGAATTCTTGCCATAATTCTTTCCCAAATTCTCCCTAGATCTAGTAAGAATAGCCGATATCGATACCTGATAGCTCAGTATTCTCTAAGTCATAATATAGGCTTCTTCTATTGGGGAACTCCTTTTAATTCTACTAATCTAGGTCCTCATATTGTCACCTATCAACTTTTGATATACGTGATGATTTTGTCGTGTTCTAAATGATAATTCCTCCAGTATTTGAATCTGGCAATTGAGCTCTTAATTTTTCTAGTTGATGTAACACTTTAGTAATATCTATCTTGCTTGAGTTCCATGCTTCAAACTACCCATAGATTTGCGACTAAGAGCATTTTCTACTATATTAGCCTTGCTTGGATGGTATAAGATATCAGCATCATAATCTTTTAATAACTCGAGCCATCTTCTTTGTCTTAAATTCAACGCTTGTTGCCTAAAGATATACTGAAGGATTATGATATGTAAATATGTCTATATGAACTCGATATAAGTAATGACTCCATGTCTTCAAGGCGAATACAACTATTGTTAACTCGTGATCATGAGTCGGATAATTGTGCTTGTATTTCCTTAGCTTTCTTGAGGCATATATAATAACCTTGTAGTATTGCATCAGAACACAACCTAGACAAATTCTTGAAGCGTCACATTGCGCATTATATCCTTCTATTCCTTCAGGTAGAGTTAGCACAAGTGCTGACGTAAGTTTATTATTCATTTCTTAAAAGCTCTGCTCGCATGCTTCTAATCACTAAAACATAGTTTTCTTGTGAGTTAACTTAGTCAATAGGGCAGAGATAGAAAAAAAGCCTTTTATAAACCTCTTATTGAATCCTTCTAGGCTTAAGAAATTACGAACTTCTGTAGAATTTATCAGCGTCGGTCTTTACAACTTCAATATTTTGACTGTCGACTTTGATTCCTTCATTTGAGACTATGTGGCTAAGGAATGTCACTGAATTTAACCAGAACATACATTTGGAAAACTTTTCATATAACTTACTATTCTGGAGTGTCTATAATAGTATTCTAAATGATTTGCATGTTTTGTGATGGATCATGAGTATATCAAAATATCATCTATGAATACATTGACAAAAATATCCAGAAAAGGCTTGAAGACTCAATCCATTAAGTCCATGAAGGTTTTTGGTACATTAGTGAGTCCAAATAACATAACTAGAAACTCAAAATCACTGTATTTGGTTTTGAATGCTATCTTTGGGATGTCTTTCTCTTTAACTTATAACTGTAGGTACCCTAATTTTTAATCAATCTTTGAGAAACACATGGCATCTTGTAGCTGATCAAATAGATCACTGATTCTTGAAAGTGGATACTTATTCTTGATTATTACTTTATTCAACTATCGATATTCAATACACATTCACAGTAAATCATCCTTTTTACAAACAAATAATACTGGCGCACCTCATGGTGAAGTACCGGGCCTAAAAAAGCCTTTCTCCAAAAGATATTTTAACTGCTTCTTTGATTCTTTCAAATCAGCAGGAGTCATTTTGTAAGGAGGGATAAATATCAGTTAAGTTTCAGGAAGCACATCAATAGAAAAATCAACATCGGTTTCTCAGATAATACCCGAAAGCTCATCTAGGAACACATTTGAGAACTCATTAACTATAGAAACTAATTGAAGAGTCATTGGTTCCTTGTGTATGTTTCTGATCCAAACTAGATTGTAGATATATCCTTTGAAAATCATCTTTCATACCTTAAGGTAGGAAATAAATTTGTCTTTTGGCATAGTAGGGTTGCTTTTCCATTCCAGAATTGGTTCACCCAAAAAATGAAATTTGATAATACACACTGGCATAACATGAAGCTAGCTAATCTATACCCAAAATAACATCAAAATCAATTATTTCTATCTCAATCAAATAAGTTGTGTACTACAGCTACAAATTATTATAGTACAACCTCAATAGATCGTCTGGCTATAAGCGATTCATCGATAGACGTAGATACAACAAATGGTTCAATCAATAACTTTGATTTCATCCCAAACATATAGGCAACAAGTGGTGTAATATACAAAAGAGTAGAACCAGGGTCTATTAATGAATAAACATCATAGGTAATGATTAATAATGTTCTTGTAACAACACTAGGTGATTACTCAAAGTCTTGATGACCAGTTAAAGCATATATACAATTCTGAACTACACTTGACTAGATACTTCGCTTCCTCTACATCTACCTCTACCTGTATATTTATGAGGACCTATCTTTGTAAGACGAATAATGGAAGAAGAAGGTATTGTTGACCCTGATGGTTTTGCTATGCCACCTATACCTTTATTTGGACAGTGCATATCATATGTCCTGGAAGCCCACATCGCTAACAAACATCGATACCTGAAGGCATGTCCTAGATGTGTTATTCTACACTGATCACAAGGTTGAAGAGATGGCCTCATCTGACTTGTATGCTCCTAGCAATGGGAGCTAGGTAACCTTGAACTCTGGACTGACACAGACTAAGCATAACAATCATATTTAGATCTTTGTGACTGGGTTGGAGTACTATCAGCAAAATAGATTGTCACTTTGGTAGACTGTATCCTAAAACTACCCTAATATTCTTTCTAAAACCCTAAAAACCTAGCCCTCTTTTTTGCTACCTTTTTCTATTCTAATTATCTTGAAACTGGTGGCTGAGAGTTTTTACATTTTGGGAAACTGTTTGTATTCGGGAAATATCTATATTCTCGTATAAAGAGGCTATTGTGCAATATCTAATCAAGTATTGCCCCAAACCATCCACAAAGAGATGAATTTTAGACTATATTGAGTCCATAATAGAAGGGGAATGCCTAGCTAGAGAATCAAACTTGAGATTGTATTCTAGAACACCTCATGTTGCACTATTTGAAAGTTAAGAACTAACCAATTCTAGCTTTGAATTTCGGACTACATTATGTCCACAATAGAAAGGGCATTCCTAGCTAGATCATCAAACCTGAAATTGTATTCTCAAACACCTTATGATGCACTATCTACGAGTCAAGAATTGATCAACTCTAGCTTCTCTAACATCTCGTGGAAGATAATAATTTAGAGAAGTTGTTGAAAATTTCTCCTATCAAGCTGGAGATGCATCTAATCCTCTGGACTTCTCCAAAGCCTCATACCACAACATATCCACATCCTATAGTCTAAAGGATGCCAATTCTTTTGCTTCTATTTCTGAAGTATGCATAACCCGAAGTATCCTGTGAAGTTGATCAATAAACTTCTAATGGTCCTATTGGATTAGAGCTCGCAAATATAGGAGGACTCCAGTTGACGAATTTTCTAACTCTAAAACTTTCGGAGCTATTAAGATCCATTTAGTTGTTGCTATTGTATTATCTATGTCAACAATTGGATCGCCTTCCTGATATCCTGACCTGTTAGGTCAGGTGGGGGAACTGGGGGTGCTAGGTCCCCTCTAACTTCTCACTCAGGGGAGGGTGGAACATGAGCAGCTGGGGCCACTAGATCCCTTCTCACTTCCTCCCTTTCTGACACCACAAGACCTGCTAATGATGATGATGATTCATCCTAGACTTTATGCTCAACTTTCTAACCAGGTAGGGCACGACTAATGCCTTCTCCTACATCCATACTGGTTCATCTGCTATTGGTATTCAACCTAGTCACATGCATTATTGTAACAACATTATAAAGCATGAGTTAGACTCGAATTCTTATGATTCAGCGCTATTTACACGATTCTAAGATATAAACAAAGGTAACCATCCCTAAATACCCTATAACCTCATGATTATAAGTGTAGTGCACAATATACCCATAAGCAAGACTCTATTAGAAACGGCTTATAGACTACCTAGATAGCTATAGGGTGCAAAACAAACAATAGATATAATATGTTTATTCTAAACTAACAATTAATTCTTGTCTTTTCTTTAGAAATTGATGTTTTTAGGTGCGACATGTGATGTGCCTTTGGGTAGTGAAATACAATTTCAATTCTATATATGTTGCTTGATGTGCCTTTTAGAATATGCTTCATTCAAAAATAATAAATTGATGTCAGCAGATTGTCTTGCAAGCATTGGAAAATAATGCATAAATAACAATTGAGATTAAAAAATAATTTGGTGCATGAAGTATATATCCCACCTACATGCAGGGTTAAGAAAGGATTGTATTTTAAGCGATGTAATCTAGTCAACCTACCCTACAAGTAATGGCGGTTTAGTGGCTTATGCAGTATTTCTTTTGTAAGTTGTCATTTCGACATTTAAATAAGTGGACAAATGACAAATCACCATAACAACATCATATTAAGAAAATAAAAGCCACAATTTAAATTAAAAGTATAAATCATATTAAAGTGCTCC
>JACEIK010005817.1:27871-41723 GCA_018107945.1 Datura stramonium
CTTTTATTTATTTATTTTTTATTAAATTTATAATTTTTGTATTTATAAGGAAAAAAAATTTCACCACTGCACGAAGTGCCGTCAAATATACTACTAAAACAATATATGTAAACAACACATAAAAAATCAAACAGAACAATATCCAACAAAGCTTGGCAAAAAGAACTGGCACACGCCCAGAAAGTAGCTTCAATCATTAGTTCAGCTAAGCGGATAATGAGGCAGACCGAAGAACTCTTCAGAATGCTCGAGTACTAAAAAAGAAACTTTTTCTTCTTATTTTGTTCACATTTGAACTCCTCAAGCCAAATTTTCTAAAGCGAGGTAACAACACTTAACCAATCCCAAATGTAAAATTTTACATCCATGCCTATGCTAAAGCTACAGTACAACAAAGTTCCTAACTAAGAAGCAGGAATGCTCGCATACAACAGGGTGAAGAATATTTCTACTTCCGGTATGTCTTGGATAACTTGGATATACCTGTTCCTATTGGGTTCTTCAAGTAGGATCTGATCCATGCGAGCAATTCGTGATAGAAGTTTAGCTAATGGTATACCTGATGTTAAATTGGCATCACCACATAAGACCCTTACGTCTTCCATCAGCACATCCACAGCTGCTTTTAGTAATATGTCTACGATATTCCCGAACTCAGTACTGCCCATAAAAAGTTGGACAGTGAGTATATTACTAACAAATATACCACAAAGACACAAACCAAGAAGATTAACACTGAAATGGAATATTGGAGAAATACAACATTGAAATATTTTCCTGGAGTTTTTGAATTCTGACGCTTTACTGCGGGAATGAAGGACAGGTGCAAGAAGGATTCGCTTAACATTATTCATGATAAAATCAACTTAAGAAGGTGCAAATCTTCCATTCTTTATGATAATGATAAAAATATATACATGAAAACTACTTCACTATGCCGTGCTCCAGAGCAAGTAAGCTGTTATGAAGTAGTCTTTTCGCATAACTTCCAGAAAGTAGCATTGCTCACATGATCGATCATGCTATCTAGTGTCGAAAAGAAACTTATATTTGACTCATGACATAATGACGAACTTGAATTACCTAAGCGAATGTCATAATGCTAAACACAGGTATAGCAAGTACAGTACCTTGACAACGCTGCTCGTGTCTCCAGCATAAGTTGTTCAAATTTGGATGCATTAGACAGGTCTGCGCTGCCAGTGCTCGAGCTTACACTGAAGTCATTTCGCTTAGAGTCCTCTGGCATCAAAAAACCCAGCCACTGATGAGGACTTCCCGTGCTCATGAAGGTGTTCAGTATCTGAATAACAGTATCATGAAGTACAATAGTGTTGAAGAAATCCTTCAGCTGTTTTCTGCAAATTAGAAGTTCCGAGTTGATTATAAAGACCTTTCAGGCAAGATATAAAGCTTTTAGATATACATGTCGACATGGTGGATATTACACAGAATAATCTGCACAATTTTTTGGTTCAATAAGAAGGGTGGATCATCTACCTTTCATCCAGCAAATATGTAAAAGCTGTCGAAATTAGAGAAAACACAAGAAAAACTGAAGAATGATTGTCTCAATTTGTTGATCCAAATACATAAGAATAACTTGGTACTTATACCAAAGAGAAATATTCTACACTTAATGTAAATCCTACAAATTAATTTGCATAATATTATACAACTAATACTATACAATATTTTATACTAAATGTAATATCTAGAATATCTCTTGCATATATTCTATAGTAAATGTAGTGTCTACAACCTCTAACACTTAATGTAAATCCTACAAATTAATTTGCATAATATTCTACAACTAATGCTACACAATATTTTATATTAAATATAATATCTGGAATATCTCATACATATATTCTATAGTAAATGTAGTGTCTACAACCTCTTACATATTTACCATATCGAGAATATTAAATGTAGATCCTACAAGATATTCTATGATCTGTCCATCATGCTAATATTCCCCTCAAATTGACGTCGATGGATCCAAAAGCATCAATTTGCCTACTAGAAACCGATGTCGTTGTTGTGCTATTGATTTTGTAAACACATCAACTATTTGGAGATCACTGGATACATGTGGATGGATAATAACTCTTTCATCTACGGCTATTCTGATAGAATGACAGTCCACTTCAATATGTTTGGTTCTTTTATAATAAACTGAATAGTTGTGTTGTCAGCACGGAGAGGAGTATGACTAGATTGAGGAAATCCAATTTCTGCCAGTAAACCACGAAGCCAAATAATCTCAGAGCAAGCAGTACACATTGCTCGATGATGAAGATTTGAAACACGATCTTGCTTCTTGCTCTTCCAAGATATCAAGGAATCTCCGAGAAACATACACCAACCGTGAGGGTGCAGCAAGTATCATGACAACCAGCCCAATCAGAAGCACTAAACGTATTTTTTTAAAGTAGCTATATTTGATCAAAAAAGAAAATAATACATAAATAATAGGTGAATCGCTAGGAAAAAAAATCCACGAGTAGATGTTCCTGAGAGATCGAATGATGCGACCAACCACCAAATGTAAATAAAGCGGATCCTACATAAATTGACAGTCTTGTTGAACTGCAAAAGAGATATCAAACCGAGTAATAGTAAGACAATTTAGGCTCCCAATTCGAAACAAAGTTGGATTAGGAAGATCTCCTTCATCACGATGATACTTTATATTCAATCCCAATGGAGTATCAACAAAGGAAGATTCTTGAAGAACAGCCAACACAATCAAGTCCTGAGTATTTCGTGTTCGCTTGATCACCTTGGTGGAGACTAGAGGATACCTCTAGCCTCCAAGCATCTTCAAAGAACCTTCCTTGGGATTTTCTCATATGCTTTTTCTAAGTCCATGAACACCATATGCAAGTCCCTCTTCCTCTCCCTATACTATTCCACCAACCTCCTCACAAGGTAAATGGCTTTTGTAGTTCGCCGCCCGGCATGAACCTGAACTGATTCTTAGAAATAGACACTCCTGACACCTTTGCTTCCACCCCTCTCTCCTAAATTCATAGTATGGTTTAGCAGTTTGATGCCCCTATAGTTATTGCAGTTCTGCCTATCACCCTTGTTCTTGTACAAAGCGATCATTGTTCTCCACCATCATTCCTGGGGCGTCTTCATCATCCTTAGAATGACATCAAACAATTTCGTGAGCCACCCGAATCCTAACTTGCCCACGTTTTTCCAAAATTCTGTCGGAATTTCATCTGGCCCGGTCGCTCTTCCCTTGTGCATCTGACACATAGCACCCTCTACCTTTGCTTTTACATGCCTATAGTACCCAAAATCTCGACCACTCTCAGAGTGCTCAAGATCACCCAGCAAAATGTTCCTGTCCTCCCTCTTTGTTCAAGAGTTTATAGAAGTAAATCTACCATCTTCATCAAATATGTGCCTCTTCCGCCAAAACTGCATCATTCTCATCTTTGATACACTTCACGTGGTCCAGGTCACGAGTCTTCCTGTCCCTCGCTTTGGCTAACCTGTACAGCTTCTTATCCCAACCTTTGCCTCTAAGTTCCTCATACAAACGTATAAAGGCTACAACCTTTATTGTCATAATTGCTAACTTTGCCTCCTTTCTCGCCTTTAGGCCACTCCTTGTTTGTTCTCTGCTCTTCCTCCTTGTCCTTGCTCTCCACTAGCCTCACGTATGCCGCTGTTTTGGCTTGTACTCTCCCCTTGATCTCTTCATTCAACCACCAATCCCCTTTATGACCACTAGAGTAAACCTTCAAGACCCCTAACACCTCTTTAGCTACTTCCCTAAGATGTGCATGAACAACAATAGGCACAAGTTGTCGTCGAGACTCCTGGCCTTGTACACACCGCTAGTCACACTATGGGAGCTTGCCATGCCGGAAGTCGCTACCTAAACCGCAAGGAGGGGATGCTGAATAAGCTAACATAGATCCCACAGTAGTTTTTGTGACTAATAGGCATAATAATAAAGGCTTCTAAGGATGTTCCTATCAGAGTCTGGATTAATTTAACCATGTCACCAATTAGGATATCAAATCTAGACCTTGGTTCAGTTTCCATATGGCTGCTAATAGGCGAAAACCACTTTTGCCAATCAGTAAAGCACTAAGGCCCAATCTGTACTAAGGGGCCTTTTCTTGCTTATTAGCGCTGAATAAGATTAGATTACTCTCGCTAAATTCATTCTCGAATGATTCATCCATGGAATTAACATAGGTGTATAAAAATTTCTTGTGATTCTTCTTCTTTCTTTGATGAAGGTATTGGAGTACGCCTCTTCACAAGAGTGATTAAAGTGCAAAAAAACACCTTAAAGTTGAATATGGTTCGCAAAGCATCTGGCTTACCGGTGATCTCTATGTCAGGAATAGGAGTCATTAAGGACGTACTTGCTTTTCCTATTTTTGGTTTATGGTAATTCCCGTTACACTTTATGTTTCAGTTTGGGTTTAATGATTATTTGTTGTTGATTGGCTTGTCTAAAGGGTAAGGGTTAAGTGCCATCACAATTTAGTTGAATTGAGTTGTGACAACTTGAATTACTAGGTTTGAAATTGATTATATGTACTTATTTAGTGAATTTTAACCCATGCACTGGTCTGAGCCGAAGTTAGTGGGTTCGGATGAACCCATTCCTTACCCTACATCTGCCCCTGATAGTAACACTTTCATAACCTCCCTCCCTGCACTATTCCAAACTGTATCTTCATCCTATGTCCTCCAGGTTTACTCCCTCCATGAAGCTTCTCTTCCCAATCTGTATGTCTCGAACAGATATGGGCCTTTATATTTCCAGAATTTTGCATCAAGCTCCTCGAGAGTTTATCACAGTCGGAACCCGCCATCAGAAGAAGCACACAGTCATGCATAGATAACATAAGATAGCTACTTTTAAGTATGGCTACACAGTGATGGTAAAACATAAATATTAAGATTGAAATTGGAGTAACGAGGGTCAGTCTATGGCTTGAAACTTGGAAGCAATTGACACTTTCTCGTGCATATTTTCAATTATATTGATTTTGTAGTCTCCCTTATCTTGGAGATTGACAACTCCTTTGATTTTTGGCAGATAAGGGAGAAATTAAAAGGTTTGGGAAATCAAACCATCAGCTAGTAGTCTGTAACTCAGTTTAGCCATGTATCAAACATAAATGTGATAAATGATACTGAACTGATCAAAAGACCCAACAGCAGATGCACATATAATATGATGTTTTGCATGGTAAAGGATTTAACGAAGAAATAAGACGCATACCCTTTTAGAACTTCAGAAGTTGCTGCTTCAAAACTAGAGATTAAGGTGGGCAGGCCAAAAGAAGTTAAATAATCTGCACTGGCCAGGAATTGCTGCTGGTCGTTTCTGTCAATTAGATCAATTTCATCCTAAAAAACAACACAGAGTGTAGTTCTCCAATGAACAAAAGAAGTGTAGGCTAAAAATGTACCATCAATCGAATCAACTTTATTATAGAAATAGGAAAAAGAAAAGAAATTGCACTTGCAAGAAGCACCAAAACCCTGGGCATAAAATAATTAACACAGCAGTCTTGATTTTCCTTTACCGTTGCTAACAATCAAATGAATTCAATTTTCATTTTAAGCTTCTCGGAGAACCCGCTTCCTCTGTTCCCATTTGAATATGGACCACAAGGTTCAAATATTCTCTGTTTGTTCGTGCATAAGCACACACATACACCTGCTTTTGTTTTGATAACATAGGGAGTACAAGAACTAGTCCATTTTAGATGTTAAATATTTTCCTGTTAGATTTCCCTCATTTAATATCATGGAGCACCACACATACATGTGTATATAAAGAAAATCTTTTTTCTCTTTAACAAGTAGAAATTTTAATAGAATAAAGCACCCAGAGAATATAGCAAATTTGGGTACAGAGCCCATATACTCAGTGTTAGACCAGAAGGTTAGATCCAGTTCTACCAAGAAAATGTCCCATTATCCAGCATCAACCACGCATTACAGTCTCCTTATTTCTAGGTAGGTTCCTTCTTGCATGTAGGTTCGACATAATTTTCCAGACTCACCGGTTTGTTGTTAAAATTAACTGCACATAAGAGTCTCCTTAGTTGTTTGTATTCAGGTACCCGAGGGAATATTCAAGGTGAAAACAAGCTAGCCCGAACACCACCGTTATAAGAAAAGAAAAGTTCTATGTTTATATTTTCACTTCCCTGCTTCAGTTTGTCTTTGTTTCCTCTTATTTCTTGTCCATTCTACCTCAACTTGGCTAATGCAAACCTTAAGATTGTTCTCATTCTGTTGGTATTAAATTGAATTAATTAAACTGCAAAAAGATGATAAAGCAAAGAGAAATGAAAGATAAAGATTAGGAAAAAGATGGAATTGAAACGGCTGTACATGCATCTTTGTGCATACAGCTCTACAAGAAAATTGACCCCCATCTGTTCTATTGAAGAAAGAGAAAATTAGAATCTATATTTTTTCATTGAGGATTTCCAGGAAAATATCATTGCATATTTCTCCGGTTCCTTATAAAAGATACTGTTACAGAATCACTATAGGTATATATAATTGTGTATATGATAGTATAGCTGATCTCTATGGATTTGAATATCTAGTTACCATCGTTAGCGTATTCTCTTCATGTATTTATATCATTGTATTCTTTTAGTAATTCAGTAAGTTATTCTCCATACCTTATGATTCACATAGTATCAGAGCCAAGCTTTTTGATTCGCCATTATTGGGTCAGCAACTTCCCCGGAAAGTGACAACTTTCCCGGAAGTTGATTTACTGTTGTGGTGGTCGCTGACTTGGAGTATAGCTCTCACCACCTACTTTAGAAGGGCCGCCTCTGTCCAATCTGTCATTACCCAGATCCCAGTTGCCAGAGAAGACGTGCGCTCACACACCGGCAATCTGAACGCTGCAACACACTTTGTACATCGCGTGAAAGCATGTATGTTGGCCATTCTCGGTCTAGCTTCAAGCTCCGAGGTCGACTTGGCATTTCCGGTTGATTTGTGGTGGTTCTAAAATCATAACACCCCATTTTGACGAAGAACAACCTCAGACCAAATTTTGTCACCATTTTGTTTGGTCAGGTTTGGGGTTCTCTTATCAGTTGTTCTATCTCTAGGATTCTGAAGTATTATTAGGAGGGGACAGCCTTGTTAAAAACTTATCTTTGAGTACAGTGAGATCTATTGTGACTTATTTGGGTCTTCTTCCATTGTTATAATTTGAGAAGCTATTTGATCTGTGTTAGTTCTCACTATTTGTTGGTTGGGATCAGATTCACTTCGTTTTTTGATCTGTTTGAGTGGTTGACCAGATTGAAGTTCTATTTGAGTTGGAAAATGACTGCTTCTAGTCAATTATCTGATAAAATGTTTTTGGTTTCGGACGTGGAATTTGCTAAATTCCCTCGATATATCATAAATTCATTGAAGGAATCTACTTCAGTTAATGTTTCTACTGAGTCAAATAAAAGATGCCTTATTACCTCTTCAAATAAATAGTAATCGATTTAGGTGCTACAAATCCCATGACAGGAAATTCTAATATTTTTTCTAGCTTTAGCACCCTCTCCTGTTACTGTAGCTGATGCCTGATGGATCAACTTGTAACAGTGTTGGATATGGAACTATTAAACCAGCTTCCTCTATTACCGTGTCATCTGTATTAAGTTTACTAAAATTAGCCTTTAATTTGATTTCGGTTGGCAAGGTTACTAGAGACCTTAATTGTTGTATCTCATTCTTTCTCGATCATCGTTTGTTTCATGATCTTATGACAAATTGGGTTATTAGTAAAGGACATATATCTGATGAACTCTACATCCTTAATGATGGGAGCCTTAGTTTGTTGCCTACTCTAGCATTGGGTCTCCATTTGAAGCACATTTTCGATTGGGACATCCTTCTCTACCTCTGTTGAAGAAGCTTTGTCCTTGGTTCCAGAGTATTTCTTCATTGGAATGTGACTCACGTTGATTAGCGAAATATCATCGCAGCTCAGTAGGTCCAAGGGTTAATAAGCGAGTTGAGTCAGCTTTTGAGTTAGTTCATTTTGATATTTTGGAACCATGTCCTATCATTTCCAAAACTGGACATATATATTTTGTCACTTTTATGGATGATTCTTTTTAGATGACTTGGATTTGTTTTATGAAGAGTCGCTCTGAAGTGTTCACTCTTTTGTGTCTTCTGTGCTGAAGTTAAAACTCAATTCAATATTTTGGTACGTATTCTAAGAAGTGATAACGCTAAAGAATATATGTTAGAATTGTTTCATGTATGAAGTCATACATGAGACAATACGGTATTCTCCACCAATCTTTATGTGTTGATACACCCTCTCAAAATGGAGTTGCTGAGAGGAAGAATAGACATCTATTTGAGACAGCTCGTGCACCTTTGTTCCAAATGAAGGTCATAAACAGTTTTGGGAAGATATGGTCTCTATTGCTTGTTTTCTGATGAATCGCATGACATCTAATGTGCTTGCTGGTAATATCCCTTACAATGTTCTTTTTCCAAACAAATTATTGTTTTCGGTGGAACCTAAGGTATTTGGAAGCACATGTTACGTTTGAGATGTTCGACCATTTGTTACCAAGTAAGATCCCAAGGTATTGAAGTGTGTTTTTGTTGATTATGCTCAAATTTAGAAAAGGTATCAGTGTTACTCTTATGAACTTGAAAAATATCTTGTGTCAACAGATGTGGTATTTTCAGAGACTGCATCATTCATCTATGCATCTCCCATGTCTACAAGTCAGCGAAAGGAAGATGAGTGGTTAATCTATCAAGTCACCGGCGTTTTGACAGAACAATCAAATGTTGTTCCTTTATCTTCCAGTTTTTTTTGTTGATCACCACCCGACTATTATGCCTTCAATACTTGCTCCATCTGTGGTAACAAGAACACTAATTGTTCAAGTTTACTCAAGGAGACCAGAGACTGATGATTCTCGTCATGCACGAGTTTTGTCAGTCATCTAACCCTGCTCCGCCTGATCCTCCAGAAAACCTCGACCTCCCTATTGCTCTTCGAAAGGTACACTTACTTGCAAATCGACATGTGTCATTGCTAATTTTGTTTCCTATGACCGTTTATCCTCTACTTCTAGATCTTTGATTGTTTCTCTAGACTCTATCTCTATATCCAAAACAATGAAGGAAGCTTTGAATCATCTTGGATAGTTTGATGCAATGCTTGACGAAATACATGCCTCGGAGGAGAATCACACATGGAATTTCATAGATTTACCCATGGAAAGAAACCAGTGGGATGAAAGTGGGTCTTCATAGTTAAAGTTAATCCAAGTGGTTATGTTGCAAGACTTAAGGCTAGACTTATAGCTAAAGGGTATTCTCAGATGTATAGAGTAGATTATTCAGACACCTTCTCCCCGATTATAAATTCACTTTTGTTTGCTTATTTATTTCTCTAACTGTTTTTTGAGAATTGCCTTTGCATCAGTTGGATATCAAAATTTTGTTCCTTCGTGGTGATCTTCAAGGGAAGGTATATATGAAGCAACCACCTGGGTCTGTTGCTCACAAGGAGTACAAGAAATTCTGTCACTTGAAAAAGTCTTTGCATGGCTTGAAACAAAGTCCGAGGACTTGGTTTGGCAAGCTCAATGAGGTTGTTCAGGATTTTGGATTGAAAATGAGCAAATGTGATCACTCAGTCTTCTACCAACAATCAGCAACTGCATTACCCTCCTTGTTGTATATGTTGATGATATTGTCATCAAAAGAAGGGATTATATGGGGATCTCTTCCCTCAAGTCTTTCCTGCATATTAGATTTCATACAAAGCATCTGGGCTAGTTGAAATACTTTTTGGGAGTAGAAGTAAATACAAGCAAGAAGGGGTTTTTCTGTCTCAGATAAAGTATTTTCTTGACTTTCTTGCATACACAGGAAAATTGGCAGCCAAACCTTGCAGTACTCGAATAATTTCCAATGTGCTACTTATGAAAGATGATGGCGATTCTTTTGATGATCCTGAGAGATATAGAAGGTTAGTTGGGACTCGTCCGGATATTGCTTTTGTAGTGAGTGTTGTTAGCCAGTTCATGTCCGAACTTACTATCAAACATTAGAAAGCTTTAGAACAGATTCTATTTACTTCAAAGGAGCTCTTGGACTTCACATATTGTATAGAAATCCCGGTCATACTAATGTTGAGTGTTTTGCAGATGCTGACTAGCGAGATCCAAAACTAATAGAAGGTCTACTACATGTTATTGTGTCATTGTTGAAGGGAACTTAGTACCATGGAGGAGTAAAAAACAAAGTGTTGTATCTCGATCCAGTGCAGAATCCAAGTATAGAACTATGTCACAGTCTACGCGTGAGATTATGTGGCTACATCATCTTTTAACAGAAATTGGGTTGAAGCATCACACACCAACAAAACTCTGGTGCGATAATCAAGTTGCTCTTCATATTGCCTCAAATCCGATGTATCATGATAGAACAAAACATATTGAGTTTGACTGTCATTTTATTCATGAGAAGATTCAGGAAAATGTGATTTCCACTTGCTACGTGAAGACAACAGAGCAACTAGTTGATTTGTTCACAAAAGCGTTGAATAAAACTCGAGTTGATTACATTAGTAACAAGCTGGGCATGATCAATATCTATGCTCCAGCTTGAGGGGAGGCGTTAGAGAATCACTACAGTTGTATATTATTGTGTATATGATAGCATAGCTGATCTCTGGGGATTTGAGTATCTAGTTAACATAGTTAGCGTATTCTCTTCACATATTTATATCATTGTATTCTTTTAGTAATGAGATAAGTGCGTTATTCTCCATACCTTACGATTCATAGATATTTAGTCCAGTAGAATAGAAGTTAAAAAGGGTACTTATGCAAGGTAGATGTGTAGCTTCCAGTCAAGGACTTGCATTATGATATTTCAATGTGAGAAGGAAGATGAAAGTGAAAGACAAATTCAGATGAATCTATTATGTGACAAAGGGAAAATTATGGAGACAAAATTGAGTGGCAGGGCGTCCAAGAAGAACTGAAGAAGATGGCTAGCCTTTGAAATATGCATAAGTATCTATTAGAGAGAATTGACAAACCAAAGCATCATGTTTGGCCAGTTCATTTAACTATAAAACACAAAAATAGCTAGCCTCCAAAAGGCTGGTCGGTTCATTCAATACCCCAAAAAACTCTCAAACTTGTGGACTGATACCTGTCCATATCGTGTCTAGAGGGCCCATGGCCCTAACCTTAGTCCAACATTATCGGCATTGTCTCCACAGTCCTAGATCCCGTGAATCCATGATGTGAAAGGTGAAGGAGAGGAATCAGAACCTCATAAGAAAAACCTGGTTCTATAACTCTATACTTTGCAGCCAAGCATGGAAATCCCACTTACTTAGGAAAAGTCCTGAGCACATTCGTTTTGAATATGTAAACCAATCGTTTGTCCTTGAGGATCTGACATTAATCCTCTAAACCCAAAGAAACTTAGGTGAATAGCAAGGTGCTCTTATCAACTATCATCAAAATTTCGTGGAGAATGACCTAAACATTGCCCTTGCGGTAGGATGTGCCAATTATGTGCCTGAATATGCAACTGTACAAGGCTTCCGCTACATCACAAATTTTCAAAACCTAATGATACCAAAAGTACACCCGACAAGAGCAGAATAACTACCAGAATTCTAATTTAGTATATATAGTTACATAGAAAGAGGACCTACACCTGAAATATGTTTTGTAAAAGCTTACTATTTTTATGAATAAGAANCTTACTATTTTTATGAATAAGAAAATAGTATATATTGCCATCAATGAGTTTGAAGTATAATAACTGATAAGAAAATAAAACCCAGCTTTCATTCACATTGTACTTCCCTTTTCAGTTTATATTGTTAAATGTTAACAATTCTAAGCAACAGACCATCCATAGTCACATGGTGAACAGATTTTTTTATATATATTTATAAGTAAAGATGAGAGACAGAGGGAATGTTCTGCAGTGATGAACAGAAGAACTTGGCTCTAGGCCTGAGATGGATATGGAGAACAATAAACAGGTAGTTGGGAAACAAAAACAAAAGCTGGAGGTAAGGAATTTAAAACTAAAGAAGGTTTTTTGTAAGCAAATAAACACTTGAAAGGTGATAGGGAGAAAAGAAAAATATCAGTGAACATCATTCAGTTCTAATGGTTTGAATATGTTGCAGTCGGGGGGTAAGGAACACTGCTATAGTTATCAGTAAGAGTGATCTGGATGATTTCAGGAGCTGGAGCGTAACATAGTTGCCATTGCCAACTCTGACACAGTCCTTAAAAAAACTGAGAAGTATAGACTTTCTCAAGTACTGAACTTCACTGTAATTGACCTGCGGACTAGTTTGTTGTTCCCAACATCAACACTAGTCAGTAGCGTATAATCTAAAATTTCATAACCTTAAGATCAATTAGCGACAAGGCTTCTCTAATAAACAATTTAGAAACAGTGATCATCATAAATTGCAAGCTACCCATTATAAAGTCATAAACAAGAAAAGGGGTAACAGTTCTTACAAATTGGCCAGAACCTCCGATGCCACGTGCTGTGTCTATATAGAGATGTCTCCCTAATATGTTTACTTGAACTCTAATATATAAGTTCAGCAGTGTTGTTGCCCACAGAGACAACACCATTCTTGTAAAACCTGGAAGACCACAACACATAACAAGATAAGATAACTACTCTGTTTCAAATTTCAATGCATGAACCAATTCTGCATACTTAAAACTTTGAGTCTGTCCCATAGCTCGAGCTTCTCTGCAGCTGTTAGACTATTTGGCAGATCCTTTCCTTTCATCAACCTCTCTGTCAAGTGTGTGAGGTCTAATTCTTCTTCTATCTGACTACGTAAACACCACATTGCATGAGGCAATGTTGTTGAATCAGCTATTTTTTGAACATCCTCAAAATGTGCCTTTACCCTATCGATCAAACAAAACCAGTTCAGCCATTAATGACTTTAAGCATGATGAAACTATTAGACAGATATTACACTCCAAAAAAAAATGAAAAGTAAATTCGTGACAAATAAATGGAAACAGAGAAATCTTAACTGGAATTTAATGAGTTCCTCACTTCTCTGCTCGTGGAAGAGTTCTCTCCGAAGATCAGAGAGTTTTCGCCTGTGTGTGTCATACAACTTATACAGAAAGTACCCACTTCCCAGAACTCCAAGCGCAACATATACCTTTCTCTTATGTCTTCTCCAAAATTTCCTATTCCAAGATAACCAGAGTCAATAATGAATGACAAATCAATCAAGTTAGAGTCAGCGGTATGCATCATCTATATGCATTCCACTGTATTTGGACCCTATTCCAACAAACAAAATTCAATTTTACTTTGCTACCCTGTAACTTAACTAATATTATACTGATATCATAAGCTGGAGACCCATTACAACCCCATACAGTAGAGAATCACATGCATAGCAGAAAAGGGGAAAAAATGGAATTTCACGAACCACATCCAATCAATTTGTTGTCGGTATCCTCTGTTTCACCAGCCTTTGTTGCGAACTTGTAAAACAGTACTCAGGTGAGAGGGTTTTGGTTATTGTAGCTGCTTTGGAGTTTGAACTTCCAATTCCAAATGGGGTCACCTCGAAATCAGCAAGTGTGTTTGTTTGGTTGGAGCATTTAATAAAATAGTGGCTTGAATTATTTTTTAAAAAAAATAATAAAAATGAAAGTTATTTGTAGGCATGTCTTGGAGTTTCTATCCTAAAAAGGTTCATTGGAGTTAACTCCATTAGTTCATAAAAATAAATATTTGAAAGTAACTTTAATATTAAAGTAGA